>OZ022243.1:27973652-28056152 GCA_963978895.1 Erpobdella octoculata | reverse complement strand
TTCTACCATTATATTTGTTGGTATGCTGTTAAAAAATTTCACCATTATATTTGTTGGTATACTGGCAACAAATTTTACCATTAAGGTTTTTGGTATAGTTTTTCAACGTCTATATTAAGGTAATAAAATTTTTGTTTGAAACTTACTTTGCTTTTCAATTACACCAAAACAAAAGTTTAGATAAAAACTCAAATTAAACTTTATTTTTGTTTCCTTTAGATTTATTATAAAAATTTGCTTTTTTGAGTACTTGTCCTGTTTATGAGTACTTGTCCTTGTTTTTAAGTACTTGTCCTTGTTGAGTACTTGTCCTTGTTGAGTACTTGTCCTTGTTGAGTACTTGTCCTTGTTGAGTACTTGTCCTTGTTGAGTACTTGTCCTTGTTGAGTACTTGTCCTGTTTATGAGTACTTGTCCTTGTTGAGTACTTGTCCTTGTTGAGTACTTGTCCTGTTTTTAAGTACTTGTCCTGTTTTTAAGTACTTGTCCTTGTTTTTAAGTACTTGTCCCTGTTTTTAAGTACTTGTCCTTGTTTTTGAGTACTTGTCCTGTTTTTAAGTACTTGTCCTTGTTTTTAAGTACTTGTCCTTGTTTATGAGTACTTGTCCTGTTTTTAAGTACTTGTCCTGTTTATGAGTACTTGTCCTTGTTGAGTACTTGTCCTTGTTGAGTACTTGTCCTTGTTGAGTACTTGTCCTTGTTGAGTACTTGTCCTTGTTGAGTACTTGTCCTTGTTGAGTACTTGTCCTTGTTGAGTACTTGTCCTTGTTGAGTACTTGTCCTGTTTATGAGTACTTGTCCTTGTTGAGTACTTGTCCTTGTTGAGTACTTGTCCTGTTTTTAAGTACTTGTCCTTTTTTTAAGTACTTGTCCTTGTTTTTAAGTACTTGTCCCTGTTTTTAAGTACTTGTCCCTGTTTTTAAGTACTTGTCCTTGTTTTTGAGTACTTTTCCTGTTTTTAAGTACTTGTCCTTGTTTTTAAGTACTTGTCCTTGTTAAGTACTTGTCCTTGTTGAGTACTTGTCCTGTTTATGAGTACTTGTCCTTGTTGAGTACTTGTCCTTGTTGAGTACTTGTCCTGTTTATGAGTACTTGTCCTGTTTTTAAGTACTTGTCCTTGTTTTTAAGTACTTGTCCTTGTTGAGTACTTGTCCTTGTTGAGTACTTGTCCTGTTTATGAGTACTTGTCCTGTTTATGAGTACTTGTCCTGTTTATTTATAAAAAAAACATTTCAACGTTTTATTGAAGTTTTTAATTACATCTTTTTTTTTTTGAACCAGTCAAATATTAGGTTTTGCTGAATTTCAAATTTGTTTGATGATTGTTATCAGAATCTTTTCTAAATTTTTCCAAATTGATTTCTTTGTTGTTAAATGTTTTTCCTTGTTTGAAGTTAACATCAAAACATTTTTCAAGAGCAAAATCATTTTTAATATTCAAACTCAACCTAAATGAAAGGCTTCTTGTAACTGGCAAACACTTTTTGAGAACAAAATTGAATTCCCATACGGATTAGTTGATGCAGAGTTTATTTATTTAAATTTACGTATAACTACACGATTTTTATGTCTTTATTTAAAATTAATTTTGTCTAAACAGTTTTTTTTAATTTTATTTATATAATATCTTTATTTTATTTTGCCAATTTTTTTAGTACCATCACTGAGCGTCCTAGTTTTCACATATTTAAATGCTATTATAAATAATTGTATTATTATTATTATTATCATCATCATAACAACATTCGTTTTTACTTATATTTAATTTATAATATTTATTCACATAATTTTTATCTTCCCATCCAAGTGTCTTCTTCAATTTTCACAAGCCGCCTCGAATGACACTTTCTCTAATTTTACTTCTCCAACATTGCGTGCACGGCCACCGACTTAACAAATTTACATCAACTCAACCATCCTCATCTCCGTCCGTCCGCATTTTTATGCGTCCGTAGGCAGAACCCTTCATCAATCCGTCCATCCGTCCATGCGTTCGTTTGCGTTCACATTCGGTTCACGTTTTGCGTTAATGTCATCGTTCCATAAAAACGAGAAAAAAAAGCAAAAGATGTTCCAGTTGTACTCTGAAATGCTTTTATGAAAATGAAAAAAACACTCTTAGTTTTTTTCTCAGAAACCGAGCGGTTTTTGTTACTGTGCAAAGGTTCATAGACTCTCGGTTCTAACTTTTCTTAGAAAGAATGAGAGAAAAAGAAAGAAAAATGAAAATAGTAAAGGAAACGTGAACTAATGTGAGATGGAAGAACTTTTTGTTGACACAAAATGAAAATGCATTGCGTCCTCATCTTACTTAATGCATAACATTTTTTAAATATTTTTTTCATGTATTTTCTAATGAGAACAAGTTTTGTGTTTTAAAAAATAATTTGACTGTTTTTTTAAATGCAGATTTAATTTTTATTGAAAAATAACATTTTGGTTTAAACTTTATAAATAGAGCAAGCATTCAATTAGTTTTAATCTTCTCTTGTGTATTGAGCCAGTAGATAATTCAACATAACCATCCATCCACATCGGGCACAAAATGGTCCGTAAAGATTCCCAATCAATAGGGCTGTCAAGGCCTCCCTTCCAGGGATCAAGAAATCAACGTACAAACACGAGCGCGTGGAACGGAAAGATTTCCTGCAAAGAGGACATTTTTGTTCGCGTATTACAGTACGACGAAGATATTTGCCTCGAGGGAGAACAAGAAATGGTTATTTTTATTAGTGAAGTTGTTAATAAATATAAATAAATGTCTTTTTGTACTGGTTCCATTCATTAATAGGCGCACAGAAGTTTTTAGATTGGAATTTGTTTTGTTTATTGGTAGAGTTGTGCTGTGTTTGAAGTTTGAAATTAATAATTAAATTAATCAAATAAAAATTAATAAGCAGCCTAATAATACTTATTACATTATTACTTAAAGACTTAAACCCAAGAAATTCACAAATCATTCAATAATTTTTATATACACTCGGTCGACTCAGTGCTATATTTAAGATGTTTGACTGCTAAGTTAATTGAGTAGAAATGCTGAAAGATCAAAAGTTGTCTTAATTGTTATCAAAGAACTTTTTCATCTTACGACTCCCACATGTTAAATTTCGTTCTGGGTGGCTTGAACTGAAAATGGACTTTCAAACTTGCAAATCTTCTAAAAAAAAGTATAAAAACATTTTAACGTTTTGTCCTCAAGGGGCAGTTTGGGATTGAACATTTAATTAAACATTTTGATTTTTGTTTAAATTTTGAAATAAGTTTTTTTCTAAAATAAAATTTTAGTTTCAATAAAAAATTATTGTAATTTTCAATTTACGCAACAAATTTGCTTAAAGTCAGATTATTTAAATAACAAATGTTGTTAAATAACATGTTTTCATTTATTTAACACTAACGTTATCAAATGACATTTTGTCATTTGTTTTACATTCACATTATTAAATAAAATGTCATTTATTTCACATGTATGTTAGTTCATAACATATGGTCATTTATTTACGTGTTTGTTGAAAATTTCAAATTTCTAGCTAATCGGTAAGTTGGTTAAAAAAGATTACTCAATTCCACCAAAGCAGACATCAGACAAATAAACTATCAAATTTTTCAACAATTAATTAAGAATAAATGTTGATTGTAATTTAATTTTTTTCATAAAAAGTCGTCGGTTTTGCAGCCACACAGCAGTTGGTTAGAGTGAAAACGCAAACCCAAATGACAAAAACAGAAATGTTAAAAAATTATTAAAATGATAAAATCAATAAAATTGAGAAAAAGTAAAATCTTGAAAGGTCAATTGATAAAAAGAATACTTTTTCAACGAACTAGTTTTGTCATTTTTTCGTTTACTTTCTTTATTTATACATTATTATTAATATAATAATAGAAACAAATCTTTATAAAAATAAATTAACTTTTAAAGTCTGACCAAATATTTTTCATTTTTCACGTGCCCCAAAGGTGCTAAAATATTCATATATAGTGATTACTAATTTTAATCTTACATTTCAAAGACGCAAAGATATTTTTTAAACATTAAAATTACAGTTTTTTGTTTTTACAAAAAATGTTATAAAATAATTTATAATGGCATTAAAAAATTATAATACTTGTATTACAAATAATTTATATTTTTCATAACATTCCTTGAGCAATTTATTTTAATTTTCTAAACTTTTAGTTTTTGCATTAACTGTTGAAGTTCATTTAGTTTGCTTTAATGAAATAAAAAATCTGGTTTGGTTACATGTTCAATTGTTTTTATTTTTAAGTGATTTTATGGTCCATTGTTTTTACGTTCAATTGTCCTTATTTTTAATTGTACAATTGTCGTTATTTCAAATGACTTTATTTTCAATTGTCTTACTACGACAAAACGCGTAAACCACAAGAAAAAACCAAATCCTTAGAAATGTCTTTAAGCGGGTCATGATCTTGTCTTGCATTGAAACTAAATCTGAAAATGTTTTTCTTCTTTACTATTTTGTTATTAACATTATTTTAAAAGTTTATTTTTTTGCGCCTTTTTAATGCACACGCACAGTTGCTGTTTGTCGGATTTATTTTCTGATTCCTGAAAATAAATACTTTTAGTTTCAGTTCTGGCAGCAAAGTTTTTTTTTAGCAATCTACTTGAATAGAGAATTAGCACATATACTTGTTAAATGCACTTTAATTAATTTAAAAATAAGCTGGATTTGCATATATAAGGTTTTATATAAAGGTTTTTAAAAAAATTGTGTTTTTTCAGAGCCACCTGTTTTTATAAACACTAAAACTGTTCATTGATTCTCATACAAGCCAGCATACTTTTAGCTATCATTATTATTATTATACAGGTTTTTTATATAGCGCTTTTTTACAAAATAAAAGTCGCAAAAGCGCACTGCACAATTAAACGGAAGAGAACAAATCTGTCTTGAGCCGTTCACGAAAGACAATAAAAGGCATCGTTGGATCCTTCACAGCGGTGGGAAGGCTATTCCAGGCCACAGGACCAGCCACAGAAAAACCACGCCTGCCAATCGTCACAGTCTCCGTCTGAGGGACAAGTAGATCGCCGGCCGCCGCCGATCGAAGATGAGACCGACCAAAGAGTTGAGAGACCGGAACACATAACTCCTGAAGATAGACAGGAGCCATGCCATGGAGGCACTTATAAACCATAGAGCATAGTTTAAAACGGATTCTCTCCGGAAAGGGAAGCTAATGAAGCCGCCCAGCCCGGCAATCGCAGCACGAGACGGGCAGCAGCCCGAAGAACAGATTGAAGCCTGTTGATCAGGAACAGCGGTAGACCGGCCCGGACCCCGTTGCATTAGTCAACCCGACTGTGCACTTGTGCTCTTACAAAGGAGTGAGCAGAGTCAGTAGCGAGGCTCCTGCGGATGACACGTAGCTAACGAAGATGGTAGAAACAGGTACGGGTAAGATGGGAAATGTGTGTCTTCACGGACAGATCATGGTCAACCAGCACCCCAAGATCCCAAACAGACGCAGAAGGCCTGACCGAAACCTTAGCAATGTCCACATTTCCCATCAGCTCCTAGGCCTGATCAATAGACATATCCTCATAGACCACCAAATTGCACAGGAGGCTGCTACGTAAATCGGACCGAAATTGCTCAGAGTCGAAACTCCTCTAAGCACGAGTATTAATTTTGACAAACCGAGCTGGAGGAAGTCGGATCGGAACCCAGAAACGCACAAGAGAATGATCGGAGACCTGCAGCAGCATGAAGAACCGCAGTGAGCGGGTGAAGAGCAGTCATCGGCAATCCTGTAAGGACCACGTTACAATAATCTAATCTAGAAACAACGAGAGCTTGGACCAAAATCCGCATGCAGTGTTAGTTTAGGGCACCCTTGATCTGTCGGATGCGGCGTAGGTGAAAGAAACAAGATCGTGCCACGGCCGATATATGTAAATTCATAAACAAGGAGCTATCTAGTATCACCCCAAGACTTCTAATGGACTTCACGGTGGTGATGATGCAGTCAGGACTGAGTTGAAGACTACAGTCATCCAGGTGTCGCGTTGAGGCGTTCCCTTGATGGAACCAGTTAAAATCTGTTTTAGAAGGGTTTAGGCTCAATCTCATAGACGAGGACCAAACGCGAATCTCGCTGACACAGGCGACAAGACGCTCTCTAACGGATTGTAGGTCGGTTATGTCAAAATGAATGTACAGCTTAGTATCATCAGCATAAAGATGAGTCTGCACGTTATGAGAAGAAGCAATCCGAGTAATATGGCCTGTGTAAAGGATGAAGAGAAGTGGGCCTAAGATTGAACCCTGCGGCACACCAGTCAACGGCCGATACTCTCGACGTAGCCCGGCCCAATCGGACAAGAGGTGTTCGATTTGATAAAAAGGACCCTATCCAGTCAAATGCGGCCAAAATCACGCCAAAGCTGGTGTGGAAGAGATCAGTAAGGAGAACATGATCGACACAGTCGAAAGCCGCACTGAAGTCAAGGAGCACGAGCTCAGTCGGTTGGCCCCTGTAAAGTGAAAGAATGATGTCATTGTGAATTTTCCCGACTGCTATCTCTGTACTGTGGTACTTGCGAAAATTAGACTGAAACTGCAGAAGCAGATTCATCGATTCGATATGTAAAAAAACCTGACTGTGGACGACACGTTCAATAAATTTTGAGATGAACGATGGGTTTGATATGGGGCGGTAGCTTTTGGGATCGACGGGATCCATCCCCGTCTTCTTGAGTCGAGGTCGGACGATAGCCCTTTTGTGACTGGCGGTAGCGACGCACCATGAAATGACGTGTTTACGAGGTGGGAAATAATAGGAGCAAACACGCTTTTGAGTTTTTTTTCATGAGCCAGACAGGTGCAGTGTCAAGCTCACACTGTCCAGTCCCAAGGTCATTGAGTAGGCACTCGACTTCCTCTGAGGTGATATCGTCAAAAGCAGCCAGAACCGAAACATCGGTCGGGCAAGGACGGAAAAGCGGAGGTAGGGCGTCTTTTGTGATTCGACGATTGTCCTAGATCCTCAGCGTAAAGTAGTCAAGCAATGCATCAGGAGCAAGGCCACTTGCAGAAATGTCAGTGACTGGATTAAGTAGAGAGTTTAAAGATCTCCAAGTCGCCCGGCCATCGCCAGTCACTTCTTCAATTTTATGTCGAAAGTAGCTTGACCACTTTTTCTGAAACAGTCGCTTTGGAGTTAGATCTTGATGAATGAAGACCTTCTCGAAGCCGTTGCTTGCTCCTTTCAGGTTTTTTTGCCCTGCGGAGTAATTTGTCTTTTTGTCCCTCTGATGAGAGTGTAAGTCTCATCGGTCTTGGCTTCAGACCGACGTTGTCAGTTCGTCTGCCAAGCCTAACCATGTCAATAACCGATGACATGTCACAGTTCAATTCAAGAAACAATTTTGTCAGCCTGTCATTGTCCTCATCACGCTGACCTCAAGCACCTCCATCAGCAGATTCAGGCAGTCCATGGATAACGACATTACATCTTTGCCTACCAATCTCCTCTTGCTCCCTCTGATCTTCCACAATAACCTTGGTTTGCAACTGCAGTGCTGTCTGTGCCGATATGATATCTTTTTTTACCTGGGTCATTCCGGACTTTACCTCGCCGGAAAACAAATCGGTCCATTTTCTATCTTCTTTGTTCATAATTTTTTCTTCCGTCTTAACTAGTTTTGAGCTGATAGAACTTATGAGTTCTAATTTATTTTCTTCGACTCTCTTTTAGCATTGTTCTATACGGCTTCCGAAGACAATTATTTCTCTGTACAAATCTTGAATAGCAGCAGTACTTCTGGTAAATTCAGTTTTGAAGTCAGAGTAGATTTTAACTGTGTCATCTTCAATTATGTCCACCTTTCTCTGTATCTTCGAAATGACCGGTAGTAACCTCTTGGCTCCACGACGACATTCTTTACTGTGGAGAGTCAGTGCATTGGAAATGACCTCAGTGACATCGTGGCATTTGCAATGGAACCGTGTATCACAGAGACCAAACAAAACGCCATTGTCCAAGTCCGAGAATGATTTCGAGCAGTGACCACATTTTTCTTCACTATTTCCTGTTCTGTCATCTTTTTCTTGTTTTAGCTCAGTCCTGCTTTCTTTTTCTTTTTCAGTTCTGTTTTTTGGTGGCATTTCCCAAACTTTTTAGTCGTAGAGACGATGCGACCTCACTAGAGCTTCAGGCAATTGGCAAAAATAACGTATTATCGCTCTCAAAACCGAGGAGACTCTATATCAAGTTCACAAAACAAAACAGACATCCAGAACCAAGGAGAACAAAATTACTTTATAGTTAGAATCTGTTTTTAACAAGAATTCGCAGATTGTTTCACCGAAAAACCGACAGAAGCCTGACAGAAAATCATCGTCATCATCAACAACAACAACAGTATTAATAATTATTAGTAGATTACCATGATGCCAGAGTGTATAGTTTCAGCTAACATGTTTAAGATAACACATTTCATTACTAATTAATATTACTTTACTACAGCATGACATAATCATTTTTTCATTAATGTCTTCGCCATGACATGTCGTGTTTTAATATGATTGCACAATCCAACATCACTTATCAAGTTTCAATTTCCTTGAACAACATAAACAATATTGCTCTACATACAGTATAGCATATTACGTTTCAATATTGTTGCACATCACTTATAATATTTCAATAACAACGTCGCATTGTGTTTCAATTTTGTTTTCTTTTCCTTCACACAATAATTAGTTAATAAGAAGAAATTGCATTATCTGCTTTTCGTTTTAAAAAATATAAATTCGGTTATTGTCGCCTTTTTAGAAAAATAAAATAAAATGTAAAAAAACAAAAGTTTTATGAAATAATATTTTCAAATGTTGGAAAAAAACGCCATTTTATTATTTAGTAAGATTAAAAATTTATGTGTTTTTATACTTTGAAAAGTCACAGGTCTTAATCTTATATTTTTGTTGCAAATATTGTTATATTTAAATTGAAACAACAAAGTAGGGCGTATACAAAATTTTTAAAATTATGAACATAATTCTCAAAAGTCATAAATTAAAATTTAAAAAGTTCAATTCGAAAAGCAAATTGTTCTTATTGATTGTATTGACGCAAATCTACAATAACTCTATTGATTTAAACAGCTGTTATTATTTGTAAAAAAAAAAACAATTATATACAATAAAATAAAATGTATGACAGTAGCAGGATATCTGTGTAAATAAATAATTGCTTATGGTAATAAAATAGTTTCTTATATGAATATACCTCTGTTGCCCACACACAGCTAGTCACCATAAGTTTCAAGAAAACAAATAACCAGTGAAAGTTAATTTAAAAAAATTAAGAACATGCTCTTAAGCAGGGATGTTAAGATTGGTATTGGCCAAATACCAATAACTTTTTGTTATTGGGAATAATATTGTTAATACTTTTACTGAGAGGAATTGGTTTAGTATCGCCGATACATTTAAAACAAAAATTAGCCAATTATTATTATACAGATTTTTTATATAGCGCTTTTTTACAAAATAAAAGTCACAAAAGCGCACTGCACAATTAAATGGAAAAGAACAAATATGTCTTGAGCCGTTCACGAAAGACACTAAAAGGCATCGTTGGATCCTTCAGAGCGGGGGGAAGGCTATTCCAGGCCACAGGACCAGCTACAGAAAAACCACGCCTGCCAATCGTCACAGTCTCCGTCTGAGGGACAAGTAGATCGCCGGCCGCCGCCGATCGAAGATGAGACCGACCAAAGAGTTGAGAGACTGGAACACATAACTCCTGAAGATAGACAGGAGCCATGCCATGGAGGCACTTATAAACCATAGAGCATAGTTTAAAACGGATTCTCTCCGGAAAGGGAAGCCAATGAAGCCGCGTCCGCATCAGACCCGAAACGCTGGCCCAGCCCGGCAATTGCAGCACGAGACGGGCAGCAGCCCAAAGAACAGATTGAAGCCTGTTGATCTGGAACAGCGGTAGACCGCCAGGACCCCATTGCAATAGTCAACCCGGCTGTGCACCAGTGCTCTTACAAGGGAGTGAGCAGAGTCTGTAGTGGGGCTTCTGCGGATGACACGTAGCTAACGAAGATGGTAGAAAAAGGTACGGCTGAGATGGGAAATGTGTGTCTCCATGGACAGATCACTGTCAACCAGCAGCCCAAGATCCCGAACAGACGCAGAAGGCCTGACCAAAACCCCAGCAATGTCCACACCCCCCATCAAACAATGCCTCAGCCGTCGAGATAAACCCAGCCATATCAGCTCAGTCTTTGATGGATTGAGTTTCAAGCGATTACTGGCCGACCATGAGCTGATTTCGCCAATACAGGCAGACATCCTTGGCACAAGATCAGAGCATAACATCTGAGGAGAGTCACTGTAAATTTGCAGATCGTCAGCATAGGAGTGAGCCGAGAACCATGTCTGGCGGCGACACCGATGACATCAGCAGTGTAAAGAAGAAACAGCACGGACCAAGGACGGACCCCTGCGGTACACCGTAGAGGAGAGAAGCCAACTCAGATGTGACATTGTTGCAGCGGATGCAGTGGGACCGACCCAACGCCAATATTTTTCAATATCAAAAATGGAAATTTGTCAAAAAATTCAAACTTATAAAACTTATTTTTGTATATTTTGACAACTGTTTTGTTAACTTATTTCTTATTTCTTGGATCACGCTTAGTTTATTAAATGAATTATAATTTTTCTAGCCTCTCGCTGCCGCCATTTTAGCACCTTATTTCATCATTGCAAACTTAAAATTTAAGCAAAATAAATCTTTAAACCTTTCAATTCAATTTAATAATAGGTTGAAGCTCACATTAAATTATTAAGGCTGATAATAACTGTTAGGCATGTTAGGTCATTAGCCGTTTGTTATAGGGTTTTATATTATAGCTCGGGTGTCGAATAAAACTTGTTACAAATTTACAATTATTGAGTACATAGTACATACAAATGAAATAACTGTTGTGCTCTCTAATATTGTCAATTTGAGTAATTATTAGCTGCGCAAGTCGGCAATTTTTCACTTTTAAAGATTTTCCGTAAATAGCATAAGGGTGTGTCAAAATGGCTACCGGGGTCTATACCCAGGAAGAGCTAAAAGTGTGATCCAGTTATATATAGAGATCAGTAGTGTGCTCTCAAACAGTTTGTTTTGTGAAGTGTTGTAATATCTCAATCAACAACTTTTAGTGATCGGTGGTAACAATTTTCCTGAAGTTATTTTGCTACATTGCTTTTTATTTTGCACTTTTCTTTAATTTTATTTGTTTTTTATTGTGCATTGTATGATTTAAAATTTGTGTGCTAATAATGAAATACTTGAGAAAAAAGTTTTTGTTAAGTATTAGTGTTTGGTATTTGCTATTAGCAGCAATACCTTTTTAGTTGAGTATTGATATTGGTATGGTCAATACATTTTCAAGTGTCTATTGGGATTGGTATTGCCAATACAATTTCTGGCCATTGTTAACAACAACAGTTAGAAAATTTCATAGCGACATTTTATTATTAAATTTAACCCCGGTGTCGTCGTTATTAATATGCTTCTTTAATTTATTTTGAAAACTTTTTCTTTTTTGATAATTATTTTTGCTTAATTAAACTATAAACTTTTTCACAGTAGGTGAACTTTATAATGATCTTCCAAATTTAAAAACGTCCGCGGACATCCCATGAACGGCCGGACAAGCGAAAGTTAATAAAAACAGGTAAAAAGAACGCAAATTGAAGATTTTCTACTTGTTTGTATTTCACAAGTTTAAGGGCGTGTGTTTATTTTTGTAAACACAGGTCTGTTTAATAGTTGTTTTTTTCAAGCTCATAAACTTTTCATTTGAAGGTTACAATATTTCTCAAATTGACAGGAGAGAAGTGGTCAGCTTTTTTTACTTTTAAATAATGAAGCGATTAGAAAGTAAATAACTGTAAAAAAAAATGGTTGCAACACCTAGATGTTCTTCCAATTGTATGTTGTAACAAACTATTGGTTTTAATTATTATCATTGAAATAACGTTATTATGATTTATTTTATTTTAATTATTTTGCGGGGTTTGTGACTTTGTGACCAGGTCGTCCGATTTTACTTCTCCCGCACAGCCTTAACAATTTCTGCACACTGCAAGACCATAAAGCAAACGGGTGAATAAAAGTTGACCAGGCTGAAGACATAAACATCGCTTGAAGTTCAATTATGGATTGACTCGTAGACAAGAATATCCGTGCATATTGAACAATATCCGTGCATATTGAACAATATCCGTGCATATTGAACAATATCCGTGCATATTGAACAATATCCGTGCATATTGAACAATATCCGTGCATATTGAACAATATCCGTGCATATTGAACAAGATCCGTACATATTGAACAATATCCGTGCATATTGAACAATATCCATGCATATTGAACAATATCCGTGCATATTGAACAATATCCGTGCATATTGAACAATATCCGTGCATATTGAACAATATCCGTGCATATTGAACAAGATCCGTACATATTGAACAATATCCGTGCATATTGAACAATGTCCATGCATATTGAACAATATCCGTGCATATTGAACAATATCGAGAAAGGCACATTCACAATTGCTTGTTATTAACCATCTGCAGTGCGTGTGTTTCTTTTGTTGTGTGCGTGTGTTATGTTAGTGTGTTTTATTTAGGAAAGAATTTTTTATTTATTTTAAAAATTAAAATTTTCAAAAACTATTTGCTTTTGTTTTGAAATTAGGAAATTTTAATATTTTAATTTTACCAGTAATCTGATTATCACCGGTACATTTCCATTTACTTATTTTTAATTATAACACGCCGTAAGTTCGCTCACTCATTCTATTTTCCAGTCATTCACTTACTCAAAAATTTACTCAATCATTCATTCCCAGTTTCGTTTCATTCCACTTACTCAAACATTCACTCAATCATTCATTCCCAGTTTCGTTTCATTCCACAAACACCTCAGAAAGTGGTGGCTATTTTTCTCAGACGTAGAAAACTGAAAAAAATTGTAACAACGCATTCCTCTAAACAAATTTTCCAGGAAAAAGAACAAAAAATTAACAAAACTTGAAGAATTAGAAAATAAATGTGAACATAATAAGAAAGGTCGCCAGTGTTTGATATCTCTCTGCCAAACTAAAAAAAAACCAACGTGACCGCCAAAGAAGAATGAACTCAATTGACTGACACAAAGGTTAATAGAAAAAAAAGTCATTTGATCTCTTGTACAAAATTGATTTTCTTGATTCGGGAGAGTTGTAAAGTTTTGTTTTGAGCATGCACGACTGAACGCAAATTTTTCTAACATTTTTTAACGAACTTAATTTACATTTTTTGCAAATCAATTTCTAGACTTTTAGAAAAAAAACTTACATATATATACCAAGGTTGAAAACGCCAAAACTAGAATCAGTTATGGCGTTACTTATAATTGATCGGCACACCAGTGGTCAAGTCAATTCGCCTACCATTTATAAATGATGGAACTCAAATTTTTATAGTAACGCACGTCTACAAATTGAGATTTGAAAAAATATTTATTCTACGAAAACGTATTATATGCGAAAGATATCATCTTTTATAAATGTCGTGACAAAATAGATTTGCTGTAGAATTATAGTTTTTCGTTTTAGTGGCGTCAACCAACGAAATTGGTTTCAGATCTGCTTATGATTGTAAAATTTAAAAATTTCATTGAAGCTCTGAACATTATTTGTTGAATTAATAAACGTGAACATTTGCATGTTTTTGTATGCTTATCGATTAATTAATTTAAATTTTGTAAATTTGAAGATTTGAAGCTGGCAATGAAATAACATATGATTAAATAAAAAATGTATTTTAACATTTGAAGTTGTCATTGAAGCATGTTCGGTGATGTCATGACAGTTTCAAGAAAATGTTGAAGTGAGATGTAGAAGTTGTTGTTTATATAAAGTCAACCTCAATTATGTTGAAAATGACAACGATAATGCTGTAATGCTGCCGGTGGAAAAGGTGGTAGAGGGAGTAGTGGAAGAAGTGGTGAAAGAAGTGGTGGAAGAAGTGGTGGAAGAAGTAATGGAAAAATGGTAGAAAAAAGTGGTAGAAGTGGTAGAAGAAATGGTGGAAAATTGGTGAAAAAGAGTGGTAGAAGAAATGGTGGAAGAAGTGGTAGAAAAAAGTGGTGGCAGTAGTATTGGAAGAAGTTGTAAAAAGTAATGAAAGAAATGCTAGAAGATGTGGTAGAAGATGTGGTGGAAGAAAAAGTAGTGGAAGAAAAGGTGGAAGAAAAGGTGGTGGAAGAAAATGTGGTAGAAGAAAAAGTAGAGGAAGTGGTAAAAAAAAGTGGTGGAAGAAGTGGTGGAAGAAGTGGTCAAAAAAGTAATCAAAGAAGTGGTAGAAAAAATGGTAGAAAAGTGGTGGAAGTGGTGGAAAAAGTGGCAGAAGAAATGGTGGAAAAATTGGAAGAAGAAGTCGTGGAAGAAGTGGTAGAAGAAGTAGTATAAAACCCAGATGAGAAAGGGCAAACTACATTATCTTACAATGATGATGACGATAATGATAGTTTATGGTGAAAATGAAAGAAAAGTGGTTGCCACATTGGCGACTGTTGTGTTGATGCATGTTGGCCATAGTGTATGGGGCTGGCATGGTAGCCATAGTCTATATAATATTCCACGGGAGCCATATTGTATGTTGATCTGGTGGTGGCATAGTGTATGGTGATCCAGTGGTAGAATGATGGCCATAGTATATGGGGTAGGCATGCGGCATGCGTTTTATTAATCTATAAAGCAACATTGATGAATGTGAATTCATGGTGTGAATATTTCTTGATGCTGCGAGCACCTATGAAGGATTTCACATGTCGACTTCATTGTCTTCAGATTCAGTGGGGATTTGTGTGAACTTTCACCTCTGCATTGATGCATTGACACGGGGCGATTTTTATTTATTTGTCCTCTGAAATATTCGTTCGTTCGTTCATTCGTTCGTTCGTTCGTTCGTTCGTTCGTTCGTTCGTTTGTTCATTCGTTCTTTTGTTCATGTACCAGGTCATTTAAAGGTCATGTATCAGTTCATTTAAAAGGTCATGTATCACGCCATGTATCAGGTCAAGCATCATAACCAGGTTTTGTTATCATGTATCAGATAAGAAACCAAGTTTATGATGAAAAGAATGTTAGTGAACGACCCCTAAAAAACATTGCAAAATGCTTATATTTTTAAAGTTTAGGAATGTTGATGAGTTACAGTATCAACATTTTGTGTTTATTTTTAATTCTTTTCAACGAGATTTTTCAAAATTAAACAAATTCTGTTTTATTTTAGAAAAAATTAGATTATTTTATTATATAACTCCATTATATGCATATTTATCAAATATGTTTCATTAAACAAGAAAACATTGGAGCAACATTTATACAACATTTTTCCCAGACTTCTTCAGTTAACAAAAAAATAATTGTGTACTTAATCTTGTGATAAATGTCGCTTGTTGTGTCGATCTTTCTTTTTCCTTTTTCATTTACATATGCAATTTAACTCAGTTATGCGTTCAGTCGTCTAGTTATTCATTCATTCATTCATTCATTCATTCATTCATTCATTCATTCATTCATTCATTCATTCATTCATTCATTCATTCATTCATTCATTCATTCATTCATTCATTCATTCATTCATTCATTCATTCATTCATTCATTCATTCATTCATTCATTCATTCATTCATTCATTCATTCATTCATTCATTCATTCATTCATTCATTCATTCATTCATTCATTCATTCATTCATTCATTCATTCATTCATTCATTCATTCATTCATTCATTCATTCATTCATTCATTCATTCATTCATTCATTCATTCATTCATTCATTCATTCATTCATTCATTCATTCATTCATTCATTCATTCATTCATTCATTCATTCATTCATTCATTCATTCATTCATTCATTCATTCATTCATTCATTCATTCATTCATTCATTCATTCATTCATTCATTCATTCATTTATTCATTCATTCATTCATTCATTCATTCATTCATTCATTCATTCATTCATTCATTCATTCATTCATTCATTCATTCATTCATTCATTCATTCATTCATTCATTCATTCATTCATTCATTCATTCATTCATTCATTCATTCATTCATTCATTCATTCATTCATTCATTCATTCATTCATTCATTTCTCGGTCATACGAAAGGGCAACTGATTTTGTTGTTGCAAAGAAATTTAGTAAAATAAAATTAATCAAGCTTTTTTTATCCTCAGTTTCGTGTACATAACAGGAAGATGTTTAAGATTAAGTCAAATAAATTTACTTAAAATGACCTACCTCGTTTGCACTCCACTAATGCGCTAGCACAAATGCTCAGAGCAACAATTCACAAATGCCCTGGCAACAATTCAAAAATGCCCTGGCAACAATTCACAAAGATACAAATTGTTTATTTCCGTCATGTTCTCTTTCGACTTTTAATTCCTTCGTTAATAATTCAGTCCAGACGTGGATCGGCTCATTAAAGTGTTAACAACGTTTTAAGAATAGCCTTTTCAGAGCCTACAATAATTTATGTTCGTTTCAAAAAAAATGTGATAAACTTAAAAATAAACCAATTTCGAAAATTTAATTATAAGCTAACTTAAATCTTTTACACCAAACTTCAAATAAAAATTAAAAAGAACATTAGTATCTTTCAGAGTACTTGGAAAGTTTAAATAAAGTTTTAAAATCAACCATCATTCAGAGACGAAAGCAAGAGAAGATATTTCCAGACGAGGTGTGCGTATTTTTCTTCCAACTTCCTCTTTCGTCTCTCCTTCATATGCAGGAATCGACTCACGCACACACGCACACAAACACATCCTCGCAAGCACGCGTGAACAAGCAAACATAAAGCGCCGCAGAGACAAGTCCGTGGAAACGTGCGTCTAATACTACAAACCTCCCATGATCCACAGAGAGAAGTAATTAAACTCTAAACTCATACCCGGGTTTTCTAAGAGAATTGAATTCCCTAGTTGAAACACAAAACGGAAGTAAACAGTTTCGCTTTCCTAACACGCCTCCTCCTTCTATGTTTATGTTCACTTGTTATTCCAAGATATTTCAGGGACATCTTTCCGTCGAACACGCAAGCAAAACAAAAAATTTTTTTTGGAGACAAAATAACAAAATTCAGCACATCCCTATTGGACCATGCAATAAGATTGGCTACAAGAAAACAAATCGATGGCGTCCCTTACGACTCTCTTTTTTCTTCTTTCTCTTTTTTTCTCCGTCTCTCTTCTTCCCATCATTAACTCGTTTAAACGTTACTATCAAGATATTCAAAGTTATTCAAAGTGAAACAATCAAGTTAAAAAAGATTGACCATTACCAAGACTATCCTTCATAACAAATTCATTATTCTGTCAAATACTTATGATTATTTTAATCTTTAATTCCTTATATTAACTTCACCGCCTGTTTTGCTTGCTTGCTTGCTTGAATGTTTGCAAACCGTGAAAGTGAAAATCAACTAACTTCCCATCATCCATTCAAGCTGAAATTTGATATATAGGCTTGTTCTTCATGACAATGCATTCTATTAAAATTTGAAAATTTTCTGAAAAAATTATTTTGTACTTAAAAATAATTATTATCTGTTTTAAAACAAAAACATATATATGTATTGTTGTAAATCTGGGCCCTTGGAATATCATTTTCCAGTCTAGTGAGGGCCCTGTGGGGGCGTGTAAGAAATGGTAGAGAACAGACACACAAAAAAGGCATTATTTTGTTATCTTTCATTAAATTACATAGCCATTCAAAAAAACCAGTATACGATTGGCGATATCGTAACATTTGGTGTCAAAAGTGGAATTTAAAAGAATGGTTTTGAAATCATTGGATGAGCACTTGATGTGTGAGTTGAGAGATTTTTTTAACAGTTTATAGTTCTTTACTCCAAATGTTTTAAGACGGTAATGGCCGTATGCTGGAAGCACTTAAGTACTTCCTGTCGTAGATCAGAATTTGATTCTTTTAACTTTTCCCTCCTCTTTTCTCCAGGCTTGGGACTGGCTTGCAAAAGCAAGGCGGAGTTGAGTTGAGAGATTAACTGGAGAAACAAAATTTGAGTGATAAGGATAAGAAGGACTGTTGTGTTGATGGGAATGCCTTTTAGCGGAGTTGGTGAATAAAAGCTACGGGCCTGAAGATGATGAGTATGAATTTGATATTGATGAAAAATTTTTGGAAAACCTTAAAAAAGCTGAAAATGAAATTGCTAGAAGAAGAAGCATAATAAACAAGAGATGAAAAAAATGAGCAAAGGAGAAGACGAGAAAATAATTATTTCTTAGTGGCCTGGTCTGCTCTAAAAACAGAGAAGCAGCGGCCAATGCGGAGTTGCTGTCAGAAAATGACAACAAAGCGGATGAAAATGAGAATGTTTCTGGCAGTGATTTGCTTAAGTGTTGTTTGGATGGCAAGGCTATTGAGGTCTGGTCGCAGAGACGGCTGAAGCAGTGGTGGACACAGGACCTGATTCAGGCATGGTCAAGGTGAGACCCACCAGTAAGGGGCCTCCACCAACAACAAAAAATTAAATGGGGTGATAATTTAACTTTCTGTTGATGTTATGTCATATAGTAGAAAAATTAGGTACTGTAAATGCAGTCACAAAACAAAGAAACGTAAACCATAGGCGTTGGAGACGAAAGGGGATGCAGGGGGAGAAAATGCCCCTCCAATCTCCGTATCGTCAAGCAGATACAAGTAATGAAATTCTTACAGTTTATTAGTGTAGTTTTCGTTTTAAATTTGTTTCAGTTTTAATTTCTTTTTCGTTTTGAATTTGTTTCAGTTTTAATTTCTTTTTCGTTTTAAAATGCTTATTTTTCTTTCAGTTTTGTCATTATTTCCTTCTAGTTTCTATTTCGTTTTGACGCTTTTATTTTCGTTTTATTCTTTAAAAATGTTTGATGTAATTTTTTTAAAGAAACATTTGGTGCAATTTTTTACAACTAACTAACATAAAATAATAAAAGGATTTAAATGTTCAATAAATATTCTATAAAATTATGTTAAATAAAACATACATTAATTAAATCAAGTTTATTTCAGTATTTGTTTTATCATTTATTATTGTTTTATTTTATTTTCGTTATTGTTTTATGGAATAAATTTCGTTTTCATTTTCGTTTCCGTTAACAGATTTAATTAATTTTCTTTGAAGACCATTTCCGTTTTCGTTAACGACATAACTACACTACAGTTTACAAAATCCTGTTCATGGCGGTATGTTTTATTCAAAACATAATGTTTTTAGAATCTTATTAAATACAAATGACATAAAACCGGTGATCACGTGATCATGTGCGTGCGCAATCAAACATATCGAGGTGTTAAATGTTTGGAATTTTATAAAGAGTTAGATTCCGGCTAAACAGATTGAGAAAAATAATCAAATTTATTAATTTACATGACAACTCTAAAAAACCTTTTTTGCAACCGAAGCAAACTGCAATCTCAGATTCGAGTAAAGCTGCTACACCTGATTTATCTGTAATAGGTGACCATTTTAATGTTGCCATAGTAGCGTTTACAGCAGCCTGTCCATTGTTTCAATAATGATGAACTTACCATATCATTAAATGAGCCTCAAAATGTCGTCGGAACTGAATCTGACAGTACTTCAAGTTTGGAAGTAGGAGATGGTAAGAATGTCAAATGTAAACGTTCCCAATATTTCCACCTATGAACTCATAAGTGCGACTTCAAAAGTATCGTCGATAATCGATGTCGATAGCGCCTTCAAAAGTATCGTCGATATCTATACGATAACAACTCTGAATTAGTATCGATACCGATACCGATATTTTGATAACAATTCTGATATTTCCGACATTTGCAAAAGTAGACTGTAGATATGTTCAATGAACAATTAAGTCAGTCGAGAACTCCGCCTTGCATTTGCAAGCCAGTCCCAAACCTGGAGAAAGGAGGAGGGAAAAGTTAAAAAGAACAAATTATGATCCACGACAGGAAGTACTTAGGTGCTTCCTACATACAGTTATTTCAGTCTTAAAACACCTGGTGTAAAGGACTATAAACTATTATAAAAAAAAAATCAGTCGAGATTTCTCAACTGGGCAATCCACCCAGTCCATTTTGAATTTTAGCAATTTGAGAATTTTTATCTACCATCATGTTACCAAATCGGGTTAGAATGCCTTTTCTAATGCTCAAACCGGAGGCCTGCAAAATGTCAGCTTGTTTACATGCTTTTATTAACTTTCACTTGTCCGGATGTCCATGGTATGTCCGTGGACGTTTAGAAGCTTGGGAGATCATTATTATTCTATTCATCCTCAGGGACACAACTAGGAAGTAGGGGGCGCAAGCCCCCCCCCCAGGCCAAATCGGAGGGCCCTGCAATTTTTCCAAATTCGATGAGTTTTTCTTTGGGTGGGAGGTGCTACATTTATTCAAAAACTTCTTTTTTAACATTTGCTTTTCTATCATTAATAAATTCTTAAAGATACCAAAAAAAGATTGCAGACTGAAAATGGTCAAAACAAATTTTGTCCAGTGCCGGGGTTTTTCTCTTTTTCAAACTTTAGCAAGCCACCAGGCCAAATAGGAGGGCCCAGCAATTTTTCCAAATATTATGAGTGTTTCTCTGAGTACGGGGGGTGCTACATTTATTCATAAACTTATTTTTTTAACATTTGCTTTAACTGGTTTGAGACTGAGTTTGATTATCTTCAGTTTGCAGTCTTTCTTTTCTTTCATTAATAAATTATCAAAGATACCGAAATAAAGATTTCAGACTAAAGATAGTCAAAATAAAATTCCCCTGCGGCGGGCTTTCTTTTTTTTTCAAACTTGAGCCCCCCCCCAGCATTTTTGCT
Source organism: Erpobdella octoculata (assembly GCA_963978895.1). Lineage (NCBI taxonomy): Eukaryota > Metazoa > Annelida > Clitellata > Hirudinida > Erpobdellidae > Erpobdella > Erpobdella octoculata. Next base: position 28,035,227 of record OZ022243.1, on the reverse strand, counting down.
AAGTGCGCCCCTGGCCGCACGCTTAGTTTCTCGTACCTCTTACTTTTATCATATCTCAACATCTCTTGTTTTTCTCCATTGGCTTCCTCTTAAATATAGGGTGATTTTTTAAATTTGCTTACTAATATTTAGGATTAAAAATTCCCCTTCTCCACTCTACCTAACTAACTTAGTACAAATCCTTCATAAGTCTGGTCTTCGATCTTCCTCTTGTTGTCACTTTCATATCTTTAATGTTAAGAAGTCTTTTGCTAAACGCTCTTCTTCCTACTCTGGTTCCTTTTTCTGGAACTTACTAATTCTACTTCTCTCACTGTTTTCCGTCGTGGACTTAAAACATTTCTGTTCGATCAGTTTATGTCCGAGCGCTATTGAACACCATGGAAATTGCTTTATATAAATAAACGGGACAATCGACGCAAATCAGGTGGAGCACATCAAAAATAATAGCTTAGATCCCGTTTTGTGGCTACACGCTGCCAAGGTGGGCCCTGTAGCTGAGTGTTGCTGGACCCTGACCGATTTTTTGGGAATCGTCGGACCCGTCGGTAGAGTTTTTTGTGAGCGGGCCGTAGAGGAGTTGGGTCCGGATGATGAACGTCTCATGAATCTAAAAGTTACGGAAACGGCTTTGCATGAGGGCCTGGAAGTTTTTCATGCAAGAAGAACAAGGAAAAGAGTTGAAAGTATCAGAAGATGCAAAACAAGTAGATGCTTTGATTTGCAATGAAACAGCTGGTGAAGAGGAGCCTAAGTTGTAGGAAAGTGAGGCAATTGAGGAGAACCTGGCTCCGAAAGGATATAGTCGAAGCCGCGAGTAAAGATAACGGTTTTCTGTATTCATCGCCTTGCCAAGTTGTTCAAAGGCGACGAATCTGCTCGGGATGAACAGAATTAAGAAAAGGGTAGTCATATAATTTACTCATATCGAACTTCATAAAAATAATTATATAAAAAATGCATGATCAGAAACTTTTAAATAGTAACTTTATTTGTAAATTCGTGATTGTGTAATTAGACAAACTTCAATTACAGGTATTCGAAGTTTACAACATATAGTTGAGTGCTTATCGAAATTATCACCTTCTAATTAGTTGTAAGACCAATCTAAAAACCCAAATACAGTTGACAATATTACAGCATTATATATACAAGGTAATATTTGTGAGTGGATATTCCCTTATCACATCTGAACCACAGGAGGAATCTAAACAACATTTGGTACGAAGATTGTCTTCATAAAGAAGCGAATTGTAAAAAAGCCGCTAATTATTTTACGTTTTATTGGCAAAAAAAGAAAACTAAGCAAAAACCCAGGCAGCGTCAGCTAGCGTTGTAGTAAACTATGTAAATGGCGGGAAAATTTTGCCCCCCACCGGAAAATGTTGATGGCTGATTTTACATCCTTGGTGCACAATTACATACAATATTAGCATAAACACTAAAACTAGGTGAACCTAACTAACGAATGAAAACGTTCCTGTCATAATTAAATATTTCTTAGGCTTATCAATTTTTATACTTGAAGATTTTTTAAATAAAAGTACAGTTGAGAAAATACATAGATATAAGCAAAGAAAACTGAAAGCAGTAATGTGCGTCTTCTTATGAGATGTTAGCACTCTAAAATAGGTTGGAAGCTAATCAATATTCAAACAGAAAAAAAATTAAAAATGATCTCAAACCATAAGAGGCATATCATAACCAAGTTATAATAACTGATTTCTATTGAATCGAGTAATGCAAATAACATTGATTGATCCCAACAATGACAAACAAAAAACAACAGGGATATCCAAAATAACTTTAGTTTGTCACATCCTCATTCCATCGTCAAATCTTCTTCTGGATAGCCACCTCAACCCTCTGAACTTCGACGCTGTCATCCTCTCCGACAGCTTCTTCCCTCATCATTGAATAAATTACACGAAAAATTTTGCCATTCTCATTCCATTTTGACTCAGGCTTTTTAAGCAAGAAGTTTTTCTCCAATATTGTATTGATTTTCTCTGGGTATTCCATCATCTTACCATTTTTCTCTCTATAAAGCCACTGAAACTTCTTTTTTATGATGGCATTCTCAGACACACATTTTTTCTTCGATTCACCGGCTGATTTATCACCTGAAACAGCTGAATTATCTAAATTGATACCAGAGCTGCTATCTTCTTTGCTTTTTTCTGTAGTTTAAAAATTTTGATTTTCTATCAAATATTTCAATTTTTCAATTGTGGAAAGAAATTTTAATTCGCTCACCTCCAGGTTTCACATAAGAGTCCCGTGGGTTTTCAAGTTTCATGCTCTGCATTAGTTGTTCTAAGTGAAGAGAGCTTTTTGAAACATCAACAACTGGAACTGTAAAAGGTAAAACAACATTAATTTACAGCCAAAAAAAATTAAAATACTTGTTCAACACTATATTTTTACAACTTAAACTCTAATTATGATCATTCCATAACATATTTATAGGGAAAATGGTAAGAAGCGACCCATCACTGTTGTGCCCGCACCCCCCCCCCCCCCCCAAAAAAACAGCATTTCTTTACAGCTCTGTTAGAAAAGATCACCTGTTGTGAGTTGTATTAATTTAGTGTACACATAAATAATAAATTAATTCAGAGTTTATATGAGATGTTAAAAACCTGTCTTGAAACTTAATGCTAATAACTTAATGTTAATCCTTAATTAATGTTATTTTAAATAAAAATATTAATTAGACATAAATACAAATAATAATTCAGCAAGAATATAACTATAAAGTTACGTAATTAAAAGTAATTAACATAAATTATTAATATTATACACCTTGAGCAGCAACAGCTTGACGAGACCAGGCCGGTATTCTCAGGTCCGATATGAGAGCTTTCATGTGATTATTAAAATCCTGTTTGAAAAAGTGAGAACAAAGATATAAGCTGAAAAAATTATAGAATCCAAGACAATAAATAGTGGGTCGTCTTATTCACGAGTCAATAAAAAATTCCAAAATCTTTGATGAAATGTAGTTACAATTTTGTCGTGCGTTTCAGAACTAGGCTGCACATTTGTCTTTAATCTTATTAGATCAAAAAGACATTACCTAGATTCCTTTGTGTAATAATTTTAACTATCTTATGCATGGTAATCATCCAAAGTCTGTCAAGCACAGTTGATGGTCCTGCATAGGGTTGTTACAGTTTTGAAAAAAGATTCAGTTTCAGTTTCAGTTAAAGTAACTGAAACTTTACAAAGATTCAGTTTCAGTTTCAGTAAACTGAATCTTTAAAGATTCAGTTTCAGTTTCAGTTACAGTTAGATTCAGTTTTTTTTTTCAATTTTTTTAGGTAAACCACCAAGAAGAAATTTACTATAAAAAACATTTTGCAACACAGACATGTTTAAAAAATGTATTTAGCTTAAAAATTCCTTCTTGAATTTATAAAAGACTTCAGCTCCCAGCTTGTCGTCACCCAAATTATGCCAACATCTGCTAAGAGCAAAGCCTGTATGGGGTTGCGTAATTGTTCTACAACTCAGAAGAGCTCTTTTTATTTTATTGATGTTTCGATCAAAATAATGGCAAGTATTTCCCATCCTTACCGATGAATAACATGGCCGAGACCATCTGTTGTGATTGACACATACTTCGCTGAATTCAATGATAATTCAACAGATCTTTAATTCTTTTACTAATTCGGACACTTTTGTGGATATATCGTGTTGGTTCGGCAAGGTTAGTAAACGACCTTCCGACACAACTGCAAACATATTTTTAATAGAAGGTCTTCGATCAAAAGAAATGGCAAACTGTTTGCAGCAAATGCTGAAGCGATAGCATGGACAGCCTTATTATAGGCATTGGAGCCTTTTTTAATGTCATTTTTGCGTTCTTTAACGACAAAACAGTTTTCAATTGTTACCTGGTTTTTCAAATATGAAAAGGGTCGTTTAATAGACTTACTTTGTGTTTTTGATATCATAGCTATTTTTTTCCTCTAAATACTCTGCGTATTCTGTTTCATGCTTCCTCAAGTGAGACTCTAAATTTTTGACATTTTTACCCTTCAAAATTACAGAACAAATATTGCACTTAATATCGGCTCCAACTCCTGTAAACCTTTTATGTACCGGGTTAGTATAGGTCTTGTTTTGTTGAATCTAGCTTTTTTCGTTGAAGGTCCTAAAGCAGATTCCGACTCATTTTGTTGAATAAACGATACTTCTTCCTCGGTAGATTTGTCCATAACAATGTTATTACTAACACAAGTATCTTCCATTCTGGTAATTCTAAAAACTTGAAAATCTTCGAAAAACAACGCAAGCAACAGAACACTAACACGAAAAAAAAGAAAGAACTATTCCTAACTTCGACCGAGTTATCGTCCGTGCCATAGAATCAAAACATTTAACCGCAAACATAAAAATAATATAATAAAATGATAAAAAATATTCATTCTAAAAGATTCAGTTATATTCAGTTTTCTCAATAGATTCAGTTTCAGTTACAGTTTTTAAAAAAGATTCAGTTTCTGTTTCAGTTGAAGTTACTGAATCTAAAAAGATTCAGTTAACTGAATGTTTCAGTTTTAGATTCAGTAACTGTAACAACCCTAGTCCTGCACTACATTATCTGTTTGGCGAATCAGAAGACCATTCAGACTTTCAGTAATTTAAAAAATATGCATAACCATGCTTTTTATTAAATACTTTTAAAAAACCATCAAAGTTGTTATTTATTAATATTAATTATTTTATTATATCAAACATCATCCAAGTAAATAATTATAATCCACCCACAATCTCTGCACAAAAGGTTTTCTTGAGCCTATTGAACTGGATTTTTGGCTTATACACGAGCCTTGCATATTTCCTAATATTAACCACTTTAACTTGGTGGGTTGGCTTATAAATGAACAAGCTTAAAAACGAGTATTTATGGTAATAAGCTTATGATTTTTATCAGCAAATGAACATTTGAGCATTAAAAAAATATGAAAAATGTGCATTTAATGCCATGAATAATGTGTATTATATTACTATAAAACATCAGTTTTGCCACTGCATTGTTTCTGCTTAAAAAAATTTAATCTGTAGCCATGAACAAGTACTGTAACATCTTTTCAAACCTTAATTCTGGACTTATTATTATATACTAGATTCTTTATTTTATTTATCATTATATATTTAAAAATCATCAATGATAATAAAACTAATTGAACATTTAATTAAAAATAATTAACCATCATGATATCAGCTCTATCTGGATGTATAACAATGTTGATTTCTTTCAAAGTGAATGGCTTGCAGCTTCCAAAGCTCAGTATCGCTTTAAAAATGACAGCAGAAGAAACACGAGGATTCATTGAAAGAGTACCTGTACCAAGAGCAGGTAGAGATAAACTGGTCAGTTTATTATGCATAGCCAGCTCAATAGACTTCCTAACTAGATTTTCTATCTCCTTCTAAAAAAAATAGAATTTTTTAAATTTTGTAATAATGTTTTATTAATTAAAAAATAAATATTTATAAGTAAAAATAAAAAACAATTTACCTCAGTACATGGCATTTTCGATGCTAAACACCCATGGAAAACTAGCTGACATGGCAACCCATACCCAGGTGTGGAGATAATGTCACCGACTTCAATTGATTGGTGGTATTTGTAGAGATCCTTTTGAATATCAGGACCTGCTCTGAGAAGAACTTCTTTTGATACTTGTCCACTATTTAAATTCAAGTTTTTTGCAGCTGGTATCAATATGGCATCCACCTAAAATATTATGAAAACAAGAAAAAATCAAATTTTACATAGTTGAACAATCCGTCGTCGAAACAAGTGAATATCTAATTTTACATAGCTGTACAAGTTATCATTAAAAACAAATCATAAATCATTTGAGACTGATTAGCTATATGAAACAATTTTACATAAACATTAAACACATTTAACTTATTACATAAATTTATTGTAGTATAAACGTAGATTTTTTTATTAACTTAAACTTATATTTATTTTTATAATTTCATAGATATGTTTACATGTATGTTTGTGAATGTATGTATCTGTGTGTGTGTTCAACTCCGCCTCGCTAATTGCGAGCCAGTCCCAAACCTGGATAAAGGGTGAGGGGCAGTTGAAAAGATCAGATATGATCTACGACAGGAATACTTAGGTGCTTCCAACACACAGCCATTTCAGTCTTAAAACACCTGGTCTAAAGGACTATAAACTAATATGAAAAAAAAAATGTGTGTGTGTGTGTGTCATCCAATATAAAGCTATGCTGAAAGTTTCAGCTTCCTAGCTAGTCAAAAAGCTGGTTAAATTTTACTTGCAAGATTTGTGTACAGAGAAAGCCACACACACACAAACAGAGATTGTAACTAGAGGTGTGCACAGTAGTGGGGACAGCGGAATACCGTGGATTTTGCGGTAATTCCACGGAAATGGGGACGAGTGATGCAGGGATACTGCAGTAATGGGGATAACGTTATGGGGTTATCGCGGGGATGGAAACAAACGTTGCAGAAATATCGCGGGGATGGGGACGAGTTTTTGCAGTAAATGTGTAAAATCCAATTAAATCTTAAGTGAAAATCACGCGATGGTACGAGTGGTTTAAGCACTCATATCGACTTTTATTTATTCATGGACTTAAATAAATAAAAAATTGTATTGAATCATATTATGGTGTTATTATAATTCTATGTATCAACACTTAAGTTATAGTTGGGTTGAAATGCTGTACTGAAAAATACAGGATGTACAGGATTGATTAAAAATTAGGATAAAAAGTGCGGGGATGGATGGGGATGAAAAACTTAAAGACTGCGGAGATGGGGATAAAAGACTGCTGAGATGGTTGGGGATGGGGATGATACTGGTGGGGATGGATGGGAATGGGGATGACACTCACGGGGATGGTTGTAATTGTAACCTAAATAAAAGTTTGTAAAAAATCATATATGTCAACTGGAAGTTTAATACTCAAGATCTTTCATCAAATAACAATTACCTAATTTAATAAAACAGATTCTGAATCTCAATACAATAAAGAGATGCTTCAATAAATGGAGCACTTCAACTTCTATTAACCCAATTAAAAATTGTATATTATCTAAAAACCCATCATCACCAACGTTTTCATTGCAAATTGTCCCTGAACGCAAATTGACTTTTACACCATTTGATAAAGTCGCCTTTAAACCTAAATATAATTAATAAAAATAATCATCAAAAATATTCTTTAATTTATAGAAGCATTTTACATCTTTTAATTTTAACAAAAAAAACTTTAAATATAAAAATCTTTTTAAAAAAATACCTGGTCCCGTTTGCAGAAGAGGCTGAATCGCCTCACAGACATCAGACAAAGTCGACTTATCATTCGTAACCAAACAAAAGTTCACAGCCACTTGCATCTGAAGACTTTCCAGCAACAACACAACGGATTCAAAAATTAACTTTGGCACAACCGTAGCCGGAAGTCCAAAAACTTCTCCTAAATCCAATGGTACAGAAACAGAGATCTGATTAGAAGCATTTATTTTAGCCCGACTTATAGAAGCTTTGAGTCCTCCTGAGACACAATTAAAAAATGCCAGCCTTTCTTCATCATAGTTGTTGTAACAAACTGGAAGGACACAATTGATTATTTGGTCACATGGCAGTGCTCCTCCTTCAGTTGTCAAAACACTTCCAGGATGCAGGTAAAAATTGGCTTCGGTCCACTTTTCTATAATTTCGGTCTCAACAGATTTTCCGGCTGAAATAAAATGTCATAATATCAAGTTAATATTGATAGAATACACCAGTCTGAGATAGAGATATCTAATAAATAGATAAACACAGATATAAGAAATTATGTATGTTGATAGGTTATTCACTCATAAATTATGAACCATTACTCTTAAAAATAACTAACCACAACTGATTATAGCATCTGAAGTTTTAGTAAACTCTTTCTCCATTTGGACATTCATAAAATTAACTATGACGTCCGATTTAACACATGTGATATCACCAAACATTACTGTAACTTTGTGACCAGATCTGCATTTTATGCTGTCAACCACATTTGCTTTGGGCAGAGTATTTTTCTGAATGTTAAAAGCTGAGTCAGCAATATTTGTTTCTCCAGCGGTTTCTTTGCGCACGGAATTGATTTTATGAGAGTCAAAAACTAGATCAGCCGTTTCTGTAAAGTAAATTTAAATATAATAATAAACAAAGTTAGTTATATCATGATAAAAATGTATCATACCAATTTCCAGAAATCTTTCGGCATCTGAACTTTCACTCGACACTGAAGAAAGGTCTCTTGTATGTGATGTATTTATTGAATCTGATGAATTTTCGACGAAATTAAATCTGCACGGCTCCAATTTCTCAAAAGGAGAGCCTAAATATTAATTATATAGAATTAATTATGTAAGTTTTGTAAAATTATTAATTAAAACACTAATATACATACACGAATCTTGGTCTGTATCTTCAAAAACCAACTTGCCCAAAATGTTTTCACAATTTTCTTGAAATTCAATTTTAGGAAATTTAAATCCAAGTAAAGTATCCAATTCCTCATCAGTTTGATCTGAAGTGATTTTAGAAAGTTTTTCCATCTTTATTTTTTCTAACAACTCTAATGCCATGACAAATCTTTTGGGATTTTTTATCCTTTGAGAAAGACTCATTACTTCCCCAAGCTCATCCTTAATCAGTCTGCACTCTTGCAGCTTGCCATAAACGTCTTGATATATTTTAGCATTTGATGCCTCAATGTCATCAATTTGTTTCTTTAACTCTGCACCTATTTCTTTAACTTTTTTGACCAAATCTGAAACACGTTCGTCGATCTTTTCTTTCAGATCAACGTTCTGTTTTTTGAAACTTAAATTTCTTAAAGATAATTTAGGTTCATTACTTTCAACTGATTTCAACATTCTAGTTAGAAATGAGCTTCCACCATGCAACACCAACAGTAAATATTTGCTCATGAAAATTTCATGACCTTTATGTCTATCCAAGAAACAAACATCACATATGCTTTCTGAACAACTTTTACAGAAAAAGGTTGTTTTCACACCAGAATGACAAGAACAACATTCTTGAACCACAAAATCTATTTCGTTGGTAGGCAATTTAATAATTTGATGGGAAGAAGTCAAAGCTTGGGTAAAATGTAATGAAACACAGTCACAACAAAGCAGCTGGTTACATGACTTGCAATATCCAATGGCGCTGCCCTTCTTGTCACACTTTTCACATCCAACATTAATGCCCACGTCACTATCCTCGTCTGACCAAATACCTTGATCAGCCATAATATTTATTCCAAGGTCTTTTTCTATAAGACAGGTAAATCTTTTGATTAATTCGATTTTTAAAACTTCAACGATTCACTCTACGTGCGGTTCGAAAGTGAAGTAGAAATTTAAATATTACTTCGGGGATTCCCAAGAATGTAAATAATATTCGAAAACTTAGTACGAAGCCACGAAAGGGTATATATATATATATATATATATATATATATATATATATATATATATATATATATATATATATATATATATATATATATATATATATATAATAACTTTACAACTTTTCCGATAAAGAAATGGGAAGATGTTAAATTTAATACAGCATTTGGCAATAATAGTAATTAAAAGATGGGCTGATTTTGAAATTTGTTCACAGCTAGCTTAAAATTTTTACTGCAACATTTGGCAATATATTATTTCTTTGATTTGCTAAAAATGCTATAAAAATTTCCAATTTTAAAACGAGTTTACTGTATTGTACAAGTATCTTATATTTGTTCGATTTGCCAGAAAAACTATAAAAAATTCTAATTTCAAAACTTGTTTATTAATGTATTGTAGAAGTATCTACAAAAAATTGAAATAAAGTCAGAAGAAAGCTCAACATTTTAAAATCTACAGAGAAAAAAGTATAAAATATTTAGATTAAATGTACATCTATCTATGAACAAATCAACACAAAGTCTAAGATTCTTAGACTATAAGTACATCTTTTTATAAAAAAAAAGTTATAACAATTTCAAACTTTAAATTAGGAGACCATGTACTTAAAAAACAAAATCAACATCAAAAATCTGTGTTATATGTATCAAAACCTAAAAACTTAAGATTGTATATACATCTGCTCAGAATTAAATTCTGTTTTAAATATTCCTAAACTTTCTTTTCCCAGTCTATCAAATAATAAAACTAAAAAATCAGAGATCTTTCAGATCAACAAGAACCCTAGAGAAAACAGCAACACAAATTTAGAAGGAAATGCTGAATTAATTTCTGCAAGACCTTTTTCTAATCACACTTATTCAAATAATGAAATGGTTTCATTGCTGAATTTTGAACATTCCTATATTTGATTGGATTTTTTTAAGTAGATGTGCATATTTTCTAAAAATTTTAGACATTTTTTCACTTTTTTTATAGATATACATATATTCTAAAGATTTTATACTCTACTTTGAATTTTTTAAGTAGATGTACTCATAATTTAAATAGTTTAAATTTTTTTATTTTTTATTTGTTATAAAATGATTTACTTTTAGTCTAAGAAACTTAGACTTTGTTTTAATTTTTTCATATATAGATGTACTTTTAAATTTAATCTAAATATTTTGTACTTTTTTCTCTGTAGATTTGAAAGATCTTAAGCTTTGTTCTGACTTTTTTCAGTTTTCAGCAGATAGGTACTTGTACAATACATTAAACAAGTTTTGAAATTGGAATTTTTTATAGCTCTGGTAAATCAAACAGATATTGCCAGATGACGAGGGAGAAGTTAGCTGCGCAGCTGGATCCCCGAACTATGGTGCAAAAACAATTTCGTGCATTGGGGTTGTGCTATAGATCGTTAGAAAGGTATTTAAGAAAGAATATAATGGTGTACAAATAAATTTAATATTGCAAAAAATAAAAAAGTTATAGGCGAAAAACCGTCACCGTCCCTATGTAAATGTATGGAAAGGATTTTTCACTTCCGTTTGAGGCCATGTAGATTATAATTTTCAACTGCATTGGGTTTGTAACTTAATACATTAGAAAGACAAATTTATTAGCTAAACATAGAAACTAATTTTTTTTAAATAGTCGAACAAATAAAAAAGTTATGAAGCAAAATATAGATCAGGATATGTTTTCCGTATCTAAATGTATGGAGATAACCTTAGGTTCTATTTTTGGCAAATCTGGTCCATTTTTAAAAATTGAAACAAGCCTGAATAGAACTTATTAATTCCAGTCCTATGTTACAAACCAAATAGATTTATTATGTTTGAGTTAAAAGTTATACGAATTTTAAAAATCTAACTTTTACCGCGCACGACACAGCATATGGTAATATGGTTACTTAATCGCGCTGGGCTCCCGCGATATTATCAAATATATATATATATATATATATATATATATATATATATATATATATATATATATATATATATATATATATATATATATATATATATATATATATATATATATATATATATATATATATATATATATATATATATATATATATATATATATATATATATATATATATATATATATATATATATATATATATATATATATATATATATATATATATATATATATATATTGTAAGATGAAGATGGCGGCCTAGCGGAGAAACCCGAAGCTAAGTGATGAACCTATATACGGTCAATGAGGTGAGAGAATCACAGCCAAAACTTTCCTCTTTGTGCTTTTGTATCCTATTGTGTTGGTTGTTAGAAGTTCATAGTAAATTATTAAATTTATCGGAATTTATATCAAATTTTGGTTAGATTACGTTTTATATAGTTTATTTCACTTTATTTTTACAAACTTTTATTTAGGTTACAATCTCTGTTTGTGTGTGTGTGACATGCAACTCCGCACAACGAGTACCCATTTGCTCCTCACCAATCAGAGACGACCTAATTATAATATTAAGAAAAATCATTTGTTATTGTTTTGATTTTGAGTCTCGGCTGTCTGCTATTATAGGCTATATTTCATAATGTATTTCACTTGCGATCACTGCTCGCAGATATTGATTGATAGTGTTTTTAGTTTTTATTGTGACTTTTTCATTTCTACTCAAGCCTTTTTTTCTTGTTGGAATTACTTAATTTTTGCTCTGAACTTATGTTTATAAAAGTATTAACTCGTCATTTCTTAACTTTGATGATGTTTTGATGTAATTATACATTAATTATTGTTTCTATTGCTTTTTTGGTCAGCCAAACTTGTTCAAACTTTAAAGTTTACACCACTATAGTATTAAAAAAATTTTATTGCGATGATATCTTTATTTTTACTCCAATCTTAGTATTAATTAATTAATTAGTTAATTAACCAAGTCACAGGTCTATAGTATAGACTCTATACATAGATAATACTAGAAGAATTTTATTGTTATGAAGTCTATATATATTTTGATAAATTTAATTAAAAAATAATCAATTATTTTATCAACCTTTTTTTAGATAAACTATTTAAAAGTAGGTTTATTTCAAATATTAACACAACGAGTGCGCATTTGCTCCGGAGACTCAAAATCAAAACAATAACAAAAGATATTTTTCTTAATATTGTAATGAGGTCGTCTCTGATTGGTCAGGAGCAAATGCGAGTTCGTTTTGCTGAGTTGCCTGTGTGTGTGTATGGCTTTCTCTGTACACAAATCTAGCAAGTAAAATTTAACCAGCTTTTTGACTAGCTAGGAAGCTGAAACTTTCAGCATAGCTTTATATTGGATGACAATACATAATTCAATTAAAAAAATTTTTAAAAATTCACTTTGAACATCTTTCGAATTTCTAAATCGAGTGTATTTGGAATCAAAGTTTGTGTTTAAAAACTCGTTTTTTTCTATACTTGTTTATTTTAAGTCTTTATCTTATTTTTTACAAACTTTTATTCAACTTACCATTCTCGGTTTGTGTGTGTGTGTTTCGACTTTTTCTGTACGCAAATTTTACAAGTAAAATTAAACCAGCTTTTTGATTAGCTAGGAAGCTGAAACTTTCAGCATATCTTTATATTGGATAAAAAACGAGTTTTTCAACACACACTATGATTTCAAATACACTCGATTTAGAAATACGAAAGATGTTCAGATTAAATATTTTTTAAATTGAATCATGTATTGTCATCCAATATAAAGCTATGCTGAAAGTTTCATCTTCCTAGCTAGTCAAACAGCTGGTATATCTCAAAAACCAAAAATGAAGAGATTTTGAAATTTGGAATATGGATTCTTCTTGAAAAATAAAAAGATACGTGTTTAACCATTTTCTGAAAATTCGGTTTCCCGGACCTCAAATGTCTGTTGGAAAATTGGGTTATTTGGTTTTTAAAGTAGCTGCTACTCAAAAACTGTGAATGCTACAGGAGTAAAAATTAGTATTTAGTTTCTACTCCAAAAATAATGAAATACGTGTTTTAGCATTTTTTGAAAATTTGGTTTCCAGGACTTCAAATGTGGGGTAGAAAATAGGGTTATTTGTTTTTAAAGTAACTGCTACTCAAAAACTGTAAATACCACAGATGTAAAAATTCGTAATTAGTTTCTATTCTAAAAATAAAGATATATGTGTTTCACCATTTTTTTTAAAATTTGGTTTCCAGGACATCAAATGTGGGGTGGAAAATAAGGTTATATGGTTTTTAATGTAACTGCTACTCGAAAACTGTAGATGCTACAGGAGTAAAAATTAGTATTTGGTTTCTACTCCAGAAATAATGATATAGGTGTTTTAACGGTTTTTGAAAATTTGGTTTCCAGGACTTCAAATATGGGGTGGAAAATAGGGTTACATGGTTTTTAAAGTAACTGCTACTCAAAAACTGTAAATGGTACAAAAGTAAAAATCGTATTTAGTTTCTACTCTCAAAATAATGATATACGTGTTTCACCATTTTTTGAAAATTTGGTTTCCAGGACCTCAAATGTGAAGTGGAAAAAGGGTTATTAAATTTTAAAATAACTGCTACTCAAAAACTGTAAGTGCTACAGATGTTAAAATTAGTATTTTGAGGTTTTGTGCCGGTTAAAAGTAGATGAGTTCAGTTTATCACCGGACGGACGGGCCAAGCCGTTATTTTAGGGTTTTCATACGGCCCTGCCCAATGCCCAAACCTTAAATCAAGGTGGGACGGGCCGAGATTTTTAACAAAGTATATAGACATTTTAGTAATTTTAGGGTATTCAGACGGGCCGGGCTAAACCTGAAATCAAGGTTGGACGGGCCGAAGTTTTTCATAAAGTATATAGAACTTCTAGGCCTGTAAAAACGGGCCGTGCCGGGCTAGGAATTTCGGTTTTTGAAACGGGCTGGGCCAAGTTGTCGACGGGCCGAGCCGAGACATAAAAAATTGATCCGTGCAGTACTCTGCTATGTATGCACGGTTCAAATTCTTTAATTTTATGCGAGCGAAGCCGCTACGGGCACTGCTAGTAATTTGATAATGAAAGACTGAAAACTGAAGATAGGCAAACTCAGTCTCAAACCCGTTAAAGCAATTGTAAAAAAATAAGTTTATGAATAAATGTAGCACCGCCACCCAAAAAAAAACCCTCAGATTTGGAAAAATTGCCGAGCCCTCCGATTAGGCCTGGGGAGGGCTTGCTAAAGTTTTAGAAAGGGAAGAAAACCGGCTCAGAAGAATTTTTTGAAAATCTTCAGTCTGCAGTCTTTTTTGGTATTTTTAACAATTTATTAATGATAGAAAATAAAGACTACAAACTGAAGATAGTCAAAATCAGTATCAAACCAGTTAAAGCAATTGTAAAAAAAATAAGTTTATAAATGAATGTAGCACCCCCGCCCCCCTACCCAAAAAAACTCATCGAATTTGGAAAAATTTCAGGACCCTCCGATTTTGCCTGGGAGGCATGCGTCCCCTGCCCCCCTAGTTGCGACCCTGGTCATACTCTTTGTGTCTATTCTAATTTATATAAAAACTAGCAGTGCCCGTAGCGGCTTCGCTCGCATGAAATTAGAGAATTTGAATTTAAACCGTGCATACATAGTAGAGTACTGCACGGATCAATTTTTTAGGTCTCGGCTCGGCCCGTCGACAACTTGGCCCAGCCCGTTTCAAAAACCGAAATTCCTGGCCCAGCACGGCCCGTCTAATTAGGGCCCGGCCCGTTTTTACAGGCCTAGAAGTTCTATATACTTTATGAAAAACTTCGGCCCGTCCCACTTTGACTTCAGGTTTAGCCCGGCCCGTCTGAATACCCTAAAATCACTAAAATGTCTATATACTTGGTTAAAAATCTTGGCCCGTCCCACCTTGATTTAAGGTTTGGGCAGGGCCGTATGAAAACCCTAAAATAACGGTTTGGCCCGTCCGTCCGGTGATAAACTGAACTCATTTACTTTCAACCGGCACAAAACCTCAAAATACTAATTTTCACATCTGTAGCACTTACAGTTTTTGAGTAGCAGTTATTTTAAAATCAAATAACCTTTTTTCCACTTCACATTTGAGGTCCTGGAAACCAAATTTTCAAAAAATGGTGAAACACGTATATCATTATTTTAAGAGTAGAAACTAAATATTAATTTTACTTTTGTAGCATTTACAGTTTTTGAGTAGCAGTTACTTTAAAAACCAAGTTACCCTATTTTCCACCCCATATTTGAAGTCCTGGAAACCAAATTTTCAAAAACTTGTAAAACACCTATATCATTATTTCTGGAGTAGAAACCTAATACTAATTTTTACTCCTGTAGCATATACAGTTTTCGAGTAGCAGTTACATTAAAAACCAAATAACCTTATTTTCCACTCCACATTTGAGGTCCTTGAAACCAAATTTTTAAAAAATGGTAAAACACGTATATCTTTATTTTTAGAAAAGAAACTAAATAATTTTTACATCTGTGGTATTTACTGTTTTTGAGTAGCAGTTACTATAAAAGACAATTAGCCCTATTTTCCACCCCACATTTGAAGTCCTGGAAACCAAATTTTCAAAAAATGCTAAAACACGTATTTCATTATTTTTGGATTAGAAACTAAATACTAATTTGTACTCCTGTAGCATTACCACTTTTTGAGTAGAAGCTACTTTAAAAACCAAATAACCCAATTTTCCAACCCACATTTGAGGTCCGGGAAACCGAATTTTCAAAAAATGGTGAAACACATATCTTTTTATTTTTCAAAAAGAATCTATATACCAAATTTCAAAATCTCCTCATTTTTGGTTTTCGAGATATAAGTTTAGACGGCTCAACAACAAGTTCCTAAAACATTTGTAATATGAATAAAAGCTGTAAGTTCAGGGACGTCAATTTGGAGGGAGAAAAGAGGATATTTTCTTTCTGACTTTTCAATGGGCCCCCTGACGTAGTTTTGGGTCCCAAGAAATAGAAACGAGGCCCCAAAATTGGCCTAAGAAGTGTAAAGTTGAAGATTCAGAGGTTTAAACTTTTCTGTAAAGAAATGAACCACCAGTGTTTAGTTTATTTAATGAAAGCGATATTTGATTTTTGTGGTAAAGGTTTTTCTATTTTATAGACTTATTATTGTCAAAAAATTGCAAACAATTAGTAGCTGCCTAATTACCAAAATTTTTCATGGCTCACTTAATTTTAGCTTTTAAGTGTCGGAATACCTACTAACTAGAGAAAAAATACAAAAAGAAAGTGAGAGGATAAAAAAAGAGTGTAAAATGCGAGTAGATTAAAAGTTTAATTTCAATGCCTTTTGTTTGGTTTTACTAAATAAAAAATTAAAGATATCTTACAACGGGCTTTATAACGACAGCAACCAAAATTTAAAAAAAAAGCTGAAAAAAATTCGGGCCCCCCTTACGAAATTCCTGGATCCGCCATTGACTGGAATATCTCTGCCATAAGGACTCATGGCTGAGAGTGTTAATTTTGATTCCTTGTCTCAGGGTTGCAAAGCAGCTATTTTGCGTGCTGGTCCAAAAAATACCCAGAATCGCTCGTTTCAGCTCTCGTGGTACAATCGATTTAATTGGACTGTCGGTGCGCATGTACTTTTTATTGTAAATTGTTGACAACCATCAAATCCAAAAATGATGAGTTCAGATCAGGGGTTGTCAACAATTGGAAAAACTTATAGAAAAGGCTGTGAAGCATGAATCAAGTGAAGTACACGTTCTGAGTTACAAAGATGCCCAACGAAATATTGAATGTGATGATAGAATTGCTCGACGGTGAAAGAAAAAATTGTCAGTGCTGATAAAGTTCGCAATAGAAAAGGCATAACCATTCTTTTCAGGGTTGTTCGATGGTTAGCCATATAGAATAGGTATTGCTTTCCGTGGTCATCGCGGTGTCACAAATGAGATTATTTCGTTTGTGACAGGCGGTTCTGAGGTCATTTCCGAAGTTTTCTTCAAAGTTTCAGGTCATTCATGCCAGATTTAGATGATTTCATGAAAGCATGTCTGAATAACGCTAATTACATGTCCTGGAAAATCCAGAATGAATTCATAGAGATCGTTGATCAACTTGCAGTTGAAGAAGTTTTAAAGCCAATCATCCTAACAAAGGTGTGAATAGTACGTGGTCTTAAAGACAAATTTCATTTTCTGACAATTCTTGCACAGTTGGAAGTTTTTGAAATTACAAGATATGCACCAAGCCTAATAGAAATATACACAGATGATCTCGAAAACTCATTATGAGAGAAATGTATTCATTTTCAGGGACATTTTTAACGTCATGAACTAGAATTGGAAAGCTATGGCAATAATAAAGCATTTTTTGTGTGTTTGAACTGTCCAAATTAATAAAATCAAACTCTCTTCAGGACATATTTTCAAAACGCTTGCAGTGATATTCGAACATTTCTTTGCATAAAAGGTGAAATAGTAAAGAACATAGACTATGATAAGATTTTTGATGACTTTGCTGCTACCAAAGAAGGAAGAACTCAGAGGCGTGGATTGAAGGGGCTGAGGGGGCACTAGTCAAAAAATATCTTTTCTAGCTCACCCATGATTGAGTATTTAGATTAGTTGATAAAAGCAGTATTTATTATATCTTTTGAATTATATCTACTTAGTTATATCCCTGCTAATATTTTTCAATCTTTCAGTGATTTGGTCGGATTTGGTCCATTCGAGATCGAACTCATATGAATTTTAGCCTCGTGTGTCTGTCCTAGCTTTACCAACAATTAGCATATTCTTATCTTACCCGGTTGCTTAAGCTTTCTTACCAAGATTTCTATGATTCATTTTAAGTTATTTTTATTAGCTTACACACGATTGAGTATTTAGATTAGTTGATGAAAGCAGTGTTTATCATACTTGTTGAATAATATCCAGTTAGCTAAATCTCTGCTATTATTTCCAATCTTTCACTCTATTTGATCTTGATGATTAAGTGGACAATTGTTAAAATGAAAGAACGTCGATACCATTTGTTACATTCCTAATTAAGTTTTATGTCTGCATTCATCGTTAAATAAAAGAAAAGTTAAATTTTGTTAAACTGTTTTTTTCAACTTATATGTTTTACATGAAAATACAACATACAAGTGTATATTCGGATGTTCATTTTTGTTTGAAGATTTTCTGGATTAAATTTGAAAAATCTCCGCCCCCGCAACATTTTGCTGAATCCACACCTCTGGAAGAACTTATGAATTTGTTTTGATTAAATGTTGCAGTTTTTGATACAACTTCATATAGACCTGAAATCAAACTTTTGTCTCTTACCCAGTACCACAATGCATGAACCGGGGAAAAAAGCAGCCACCATGGTCCCGGGGGAGGGGCACTGGGGGCGCCATCTAAAACTTAGCCTATGGGCTCAAAATTTTTAAATTTGACTCTGAATACCAGATATGAAACTTTCCTCATCTTTTTTTGCTTTGGACAGAAAGCCTTGATACATATAATTTTTCCAAGCTACTTAACTACAAATTGTCAATTGTACAGTTTGCCAAGGTAGACGAACAACTAAGTTACCCCACCAGATATTTTTTGCAGCTTTTGCCGTGCACAGCGCACATGATTCAAGTGACATTTGGTACTTTTAACAGTTTTAACCAAATCACATAGCCTTTTTGTTGAAATTTTCTAATAAATTGAATTCAGTCACCTTTTCTCTTGCAGGTTTTTTATTTTGACCAACTTACTACATATTCTACCTGACAGCTAAGTTAGAATCAACACATTAGAAAAATCCTCCAAAAAACTTATCTCAGCTTTATGCCTTAAGAGAGAACAATCAAATCACATCATTTTACTATATTTACAAAACAAAGCTCACAGAAAAAAATTTAGATTTTCTAATACCTAAAAAAAAATAAATAAATTACTTGAAAACAAGCAAAAATATGTATAGCTACAATTATATGAAAACTGCACAATTTCAAGTCCAATAAAAAGATATTGAAAATTATCTAACAAACAAAAGTATAAACATTAAAACTGCACAATAAAAAGATATTGAAAAAGTATCAACATTAAACAAATCACATGAACGCAGAACAATTGGTAATAACAGATAACAATGATGACTAGAAAAGAATAAATAAATAAAAAATAATAGAAATATTGACAACAATTTATAACTTCAATTTGTTAAATCAAAATTCTGAATAATTGTTCTCATCTTGTTTCTATGTTCTGTTTCGAATAAAGCATTTAACTTTTCTTCAACGGCTAATACCCGCATCTTGAATCGTTCTCGATCTCTGGCGTACGTCTCCCACGGACCGCAGCGGGCATCCATCAGCTCCCCTGCATTCCACCGTGCATCTACTTCGAAAAATTTCACATTTTCACTGAACTTTACTTTCTGCCAAAAAAAAAAATTATTTCTAGTCAAATATTTTCAAACAAACAGTTTTTCAGTAAAGACAGAACCATTGCAATTTCATTACATATTGTACAGTGATAAGACTGACCATTTATTATGGCAACGCAGTCATGACAACTAATGTATTATTGCATCATTATTATTGTATCTCATGTACTATCAGTACTGATAAGAAAATAACACAAGAAAATAAAAATAAGTTTTCTCTTTTACAAACCTTTGCACGAGTATTGAGCTGAGAGGCCTTCTCAAGCTGGCATGAAACATCATCATCATCACAAAAAATTATATCGTCATCACTGTTATCCGAATTATTTGTGGAATCCTTGAAATCTTTGTCATATTCATCCTCATCATCATCTTCATCAACACAGATACCACTAGAGTCATTATCGTTTTGATCAACAGACAAAAAATTAGGGTCTCTCGGAAACAAAATCACGGTCCTTGAATCAGAGGCTTCATTGTAATAACTGTCTTTATCAATCGTTTCTTCTTTCAAAAGCCAATTATTGTCCTCATCATCATCATTCTCATCATCACTACATTTGGTACTTTCATCACTGCTTCTTTCCTCTTCTTCGTGTCTAAAGCTCTGCGATGGCCTGACAAAAAACTTTGACACACTGGAAGTATCTTTTTTAAAATCAGCACATGATGTTGCCGATGCATCACAATCAGCAGACAATAAATCAGGGTTTTTCTGAGACAAAAACATGTTTTGTGGATCAAAAGCATTAGCTTCTTCATGTGTAACTCCAACATTACTCTCTTTTCCCCATACACTATCATCATCACTTTCTTCTCCCCAAACACTATCATCATCACTTTCTTCTCCCCAATCATCATCATCATCATCATCTTCGTTACTTGTGGCCCAATCTTCATCACTTATACTCTCTGATGGTTTGACTAAAAACTTAGATATGTGAGAAACAACATTTTCAGAATCAAGAGTTGATTTTTTCATAATTCCTGTACCAAATGTTGGACCCTGTACAGATGTAACATCAGTCCATTCAGATTTCTTCCTTAAAGTTTGACTCATTTCGTTGACACTGCTTTCAGAGTTTTCCCAAGAAAAAGCAGTTTTGTCTAATGAAACAAAATTAGTCTGTTTGCGGCTAGAATCCATGGTTGTGGGTTTGTTGGCTGAGATGTTAAAGATGTCTTTGGTTTCAAGATCACAAATAACCGATTCAATGGTACAGTCATTAATTTGCTCAATACATTCTTGTGAGCAGCAAATTTGGGTTGCTGAAATATTTTGTAAAATTTCCATGTTCTGTAACCAGTTTTGCAACAGTTTTATGTAGTTTGACTTTTCAAACTTTCTTCTGACACACGACATTGAGAAATCAACAATTTCTTCTGTACTGAATTTTGCTATAATAAATAAACACAATATTATTAGATATTTATATTATCTTTTATCTCTTTTATAAACAATTCTATCCTTAAATATAATATAAATTTATAACATCACTTTAGCAGGACTAAATGGATTCTTGTAGAAATAAACTTCAATGCAGAGCAACCGATGACTATTCAGCTAGACCTCACATTACTGGATTTTTATGATATCCAGGAGCTCTATTCTATTATAACAAATCCAGTGAGACAAGCCACAAATTGCAAAGTAGGGTTGAAATTAAGGTTATCTTTCACATAACCGGCTGGGGCCGATTCTTTCAATAAAATATTCCTATTTCGTACATTAACATAAAAAAACAAATATCATGCCAGATTGAAGTAAAACAAGTAAATTAAAAACGAATTTTTAAAACCAATGCTCTTATATGTAATTAAAACACAAATTTTGCAATCAATTTTTTCTTATATTACTCTTTTATTTTATGTTAAAGTCGAAATATCTTAATTATATCGAAATATCAAAATTAATTAAAATTATCTAAATTAATTGACTTATTGTAAAACTAATAATTGAATATTGCATTGTCTTCTATTTTAAGCATGTATGCAAAATTTGAAAAAATCTATGGTTCGTGTTAACTTGGTAAAATAGTCTGCCAGTCGGTTAGCGTTTTGTGGTCAAGAAAACCCTCAAGAAAACCCTCAAGAAAACCCTCAAGAAAACCCTCAAGAAAACCCTCAAGAAACCCCTCGATAAAATCCTCAAGAAAATTAACTAAATTAATTGACTTATTGTAAAACTAATAATTGAATATTGCATTGTCTTCTATCTTGAGCATGTATGCAAAATTTGAAAAAAATCTATCATCAGGAAGTGACTCAAAAATTGATTGCAAGATTTGAAACAGACAGAGAAACAGACAGAGAAACAGACAGAGAAACAGAGCCGACGAGTTAATAAAAGCATTGGTAAAAAAAACATTTGCCATAATTTTAGAAGCACTATTTACATTACAGTTGTGAGGTATGCTGAGGTTATGAATGAAATTAATAAAAAAGAAAATTATTTTCTAATAAAATTTTATTTAAAAAAAACTATTAGTTTAATTTATACATTTTCCCATTTTTAAATAAATTATTTATACTAATTATCATAATGTTTAAACTAATGGTTACTTTTCATCGTGTTTATACTAGCTGAAAATGTATTAATCAGCCACTTCCGTCGCTTGTGTGTGAGAAGATTACCAAAATTAAATAATATGATATTAAATAAATTACAACTAACTTTTCAATACATCCATTTGCATGAATTTAATTCTCGTGAACACAACATCAACAATTCCAGAAATCCACTTTACGGTGATCGAATAATTTTCCATCATTTTCTGTTTCTGTGACAGACACTAATTTTTAAGCGCCAAGGAGAATAACCTCTTCCGAATAAAATACCAAACTTTTCTGCGAGTTTCGTACGATTTAAATTACGACGACCAACTTTCTTTAGTATTTGTGAGACAAAATATCGCATGATAACATCAAATAATTCGAAACGTAATAACTGTTGTACTGTACTTGACGAAATGGCTGAACGCGCGCAGCGCAATCTTTTATGTACTGTCTACAAATAAACAGATTTTGGAAATTCCAGGTCAACAATCACCAGCCGGGAATATTCTGACTCATTCTCGAAGCTACTACGTCGTGCACGCATCATCATTACTATTGACTAGTATTGACGTCACAACATTGCTCGCAATAGCGCAGGTAAATAATGTAATACTGTAATACCTGCGCACCTTTATTTAAAGTTTTATTATAATTTCGTAGAACATGAACACGTTTTATTTCGTTAATGTGTTTAACGCGGATTCTGGCGATTAGGTAGGACGTCTACGTTACTTCTACATTTACTACACCATCCAATCATCCGCCTCTTAATTGTGTACACCGCTGCTCAAAACGTGAGTATAAGCACGCAGCTATAAAATAACAAACCATGCATTCCACGTGTTGATTTGTACATTTTAATTGCTACTAACTAACGCTAGCTATTCAGCAATGAGTACTGATAATGTTAAGGAAGTATGTGGGTAATAAACGTTAGTTCTCAAAAATCCTTGTTTTTTGCATTAAACGTTTAATTATATGGAAAAAACGGTTAAAATCAGAATAATTAAATCAAAACCATTAGAAAATATTCTAAGACTTCTTAAATGTTCTTAATAATTTGAAAACATAAGAATTTAATTCCAACAATGTCCCTGTTGCAATGGAACACTGATATATACATTCAATGATGCAATCACAAAATAAAATTATAAAGGAAAATATCAATTCAAGTATTTGAACCGTCAAAAGTTTGCTTGTGACATATTTTCTTTCTCCATATAATAAAAAAAAGTTTAAAATTAAATGTATTCATCTTATCTCCACCTACGATAGGCATGAGAACAAGTTGGAAGACTTGTGTGACTGTGTCGGTTTGAAATGGGCAGAGAGGGCGGAGTTATAGGGGATGGAAAGTACAACATCCCGGAAGATATTTCATCCATGTACACGTCGGGAATAAGGCCGGCTCGAGACCTGACCATTGTAACTGTAGTCGTACCGTGCAGACGCTTTTCAAACTCCATCAGCTGTCTAAAGAAACCGACATTTGGTCTGATGATTGGCCTCCTCAACTTGAGATGGGAGTAGGCACGTTTGAGACTCATGTCATGGTTTTTCATGAGATAAGAAAGACAGATGGTGGCTGACCTACTGATGCCGGCTGCACAGTGGACGAGTGCACGACCGCCTCTGTCTTTCGTACACTTGATCAGATCGCAGCAGTGGTTAAAATAAATATCAATCTTTGAACTTGGCAAGTCATCAATATCTGCAGGGTTTGCAAATTTCAATTATTTACATAGTATATTGTAGGAACATTATTTTTTTATATGATTAAAAAAAACTTATTAAATATGCACAAAATTAAATATTTTAATTTAAGGTTGAAAGTTATTATATATATATATATATATATATACTATAAAATAATAAAATGTATTTAAAACACATTTAAGATATGTTATGAAATAAACAAACCAAGTTTAACGATATCAACTCCTGGAATTTTCCCCACTGTAATTTCTCTGGCACAGTTGATGACGAGTGTGATTCCCAGCTGTCTTAATTTCTCCCTGGTGACACAGTCCACTGAGCCAATGTATAAGTCCATCGTTACTTTTGATATTTGATTCATGCCGCTGAGTGTCGACATAATGACAGTGTTGTTTTCAAAATCAACATGTAGTAAATACTAACTAAAGTACCGATAAGACTGTCGTCAAAAAGTTGTAATTATTACTCTCGAACGCCAAATAAGGTAACACAACACAGCATGTGCTTTCTCTTAAGAAGTAGTACAAGTATGACAAGAAGTCGTCAAATATTAGTATTTAATTTAGTCTAGTCCCTATTTGTTTATAACTTTTATAATTATTATTATATTATATGACAAAAGTTTGTTGGAGCACGCGTTTTTCCCACGACAAAAATATAATGCTTGCAGACGAGTCTGAAGGAAACGGCTTTTAATAAAATAATGACAGCGTCGACACTGAGAGTAAGAAATACTTGTGCAGCGAAACGCGGAGCACGTTGAAGACTTTGCTAAAATAAATACAACTCATTGAGTCATATCTGTATAAAAATAACTGCTACCAAGGAAACAAAACCATAAACAACGACTCATTTGTTGAATATATCTGTTACATAATCTGTTATTTCTTTACAAAAGAAAATAACGAAATTAACTGATAAGAAAATTAAATTTTTTTGCTTAAAGAATTTGTTTACAAATGTTAGTCACTTGTAAAATTTGCAATGCAAATGACTATCCCTTGAAAGAAACAATAGAAAAATAACTCACGATAACCATAATACAAAACGAAAAAATCTTGGAAGTGGAGAGCAGGGGTGCAACCAACCGAAAAGGCTGGGGGAGGGCTCAAGTGTGAAAAGGGGGAAAAAGCCAGCCGCAGGCAGAAAATTTTTGTTGACTTTCTGTAGTCTGCAGTTTTTTTTTGAAAAGAAAGACTGCAAACTGAAGATAGTCAAACTCATTCTCAAACCAGTTAAAGCAATTGTAAAAAAAATAAATTTATGAATAAATGTAGCACCCCCCAGTTTGGGCGCGTTGTAACAATTCACCAGCTCAACACTGCTGTCAACGCTGTGGTTGATCACTGGTGCACCGCAATTTCCAATAATTATTACAACGCTTTGGTTGATCTATGATGGACGCTCACGTAAACAGAGCTGTGTGGCTAACTAACTGCAGTTGGAAATAAACACTTTATAACATTAGAATTAACATTTTAAATTTTCTTTATTGAACTTAACATTTAACACATTTCCCACCCTCTCGAAGCTTTTTACCAAAAGCAGAATCACAGGCCGGACATCTGTAGCACTTACAGTTTTTGAGTAGCAGTTATTTTGAAATCAAATAACCCTTATTTCCACCCCACATTTGAGGTCCTGGAAACCAAATTTTTTGAGTAAATACTAAATACTAATTTTGACATCTGTAGCATTCACAGTTTTTGAGTAGCAGTTACTTTAAAAACCAAAGAAACCTTTTTTCCACCCCACATTTGAGGTCCTGAAAATCAAAATTTCAAAAAATGGTGAAACACATATATCCTTATTTTTAGAGTAAAAACTAAATACTAATTTTTACTTTAGAGCATTTACAGTTGTTGAGTAGCAGTTATTTTGAAATCAAATAACCCTTATTTCCACCCCACATTTGAGGTCCTGGAAACTAAATTTTCAAAAAATGGTGAAACACGTATATCATTATTTTTAGAGTAGAAACAAAATACTAATTTTTACTTTTGTAGCATTCACAGTTTTTGAGTAGCAGCTACTTTAAAAACCAAGTAATCCTATTGTCCACTCCACATTTAAGGTCCTGGAAACCAAATATGTAGAAAATGGTGAAAAACGTATATCTTTATTTTTAGAATAGAAACTAAATACTAATTTTTACATCTGTGGTATTTACAGTTTTTGAATAGCAGTTACTTTAAAAAACAAACAACCCAATTTTCCACCCCACATTTGAAGTCCTGGAAACCAAATTTTCAAAAAATGCTAAAACAAGTATTTCATTATTTTTGGAGTAGAAACTAAATACTAATTTTTACCCCTGTAGCATTCGCAGTTTTTGAGTAGCAGCTACTTTAAAAACCAAATAACCCAATTTTCCAACCCACATTTGAGGTCCGGAAAACCGAATTTTTACAAAATGGTGAAACACGTATCTTTTTATTTTTCAAGAAGAATCCATATACCAAATTTCAAAATCTCCTCATTTTTGGTTTTCGAGATATACATTGTTTTAGAAAAAAGTTTGTTTTCCAGTTTCTTCCCATCAGGAGCAAAATTTTCAAAAATCCTTTCTTAGTGGATGCTTACGTAATAAAAATAATATAACTTCCAAATTTCACGTTCCTAGGATAAGGCGTTTGAGCTCGGCGTTGATTATCAGTCAGTCAGTCAGTCAGTCAGTCAGTCAGTCAGTCAGTCAGTCAGCCAGCCAGCCAGCCAGTCAGTCAGGACATGTTCTT
Organism: Erpobdella octoculata; assembly: GCA_963978895.1. Lineage (NCBI taxonomy): Eukaryota > Metazoa > Annelida > Clitellata > Hirudinida > Erpobdellidae > Erpobdella > Erpobdella octoculata. The sequence goes on along the minus strand of OZ022243.1, from coordinate 28,008,403 downwards.
TTATATATATTGATGTAGCACCCTTACCCAAAAAACTCATCGAATTTGGAAAAATTGCAGGACCCTCCGATTTGGCCTGTGGGGCTTGCGCCCCCACTAGTTTTGTCCTGGTGGAGAGCAAGGGCGTCATTTCAGCATGACCCTGGGGGCAAACGTGAATAAGACCCAACGCCGTATCGCCTGTAACCAATAATTTGTCAGTGGAAGGGGTAGGCCCTGGAATTTTCAGGGGGCACTGTAGGAGCAGGGACGTAAATTCAGTATTTTCCAAGAAGGAGGGCCAACATTTTCCCGCCATTATATAGCTTACTGACAGGGTTAACCGGCATTGCCCAAGCTTTCTTTGCTTAGTTTTTTTCTCTTCCTTTGGCAATGAAACGTCAAATAAATAATTGATTTTTTTTTTCAATTTTTCAAAATTTTCTTATCCATGAAGTCTAACTCCATCCAAAGGTTGTTTAGATTGCTCCTGCGGCTTAGATGTAATAAGCGAATGTCCATACGCACACACACACATTACTTTTTATATTTATACTAGCGGGGTACCCGCGTTGCCCTGGGTTTTTAGAGGTTTTTCTAATGCGTGTCTTTTTCGCTCCCGTTTCCTTTCCGCTTGCGCTCCCGCTCCCTGTCGTTATCCGTTACCTGTCGCTTTCCCGCTCATTCTTTCGTTCTCAGTTTCCCCCCTAGATCCGATACTGCATACATGCATACATACATACATACATACATACATACATACATACATACATACATACATACATACATACATACACACACACACACACATACATACATACATACATACATACATACATACATACATACATACATACATACATACATACATACATACATACATACATACATACATACATATATACATATACATATACATATATATATATATATATATAGATATATATATATATATAGATATATATATATATAGCGTTACGCGAAATTGCTAACATACATACATACTACATACATAGCAAATTATGTATGCAGATATGATTTTTGCTTTTCTTTTTTTAAGACTTCTCTTGTTATCCATGGCTGTTTCTTGACAAATTTTTTCTTAATGGGTATTATTTCTTGAGTGACCTCCTCCATGCTCTTTTTGAATAACATTTGCATCCACCGATTCAATTTTTCTCATTATATTCATGTCTCTTATTTTGCTTCTTACTTTGTAAGACAAACTATTTTTTTTTAATTTCCTGCAGAAATATTCAGTAGCAATTCTACATTTATTATGTACATTAGTTTGCACTTAATTAAATCCCGGGTTTTGTTGTCATTATGTAAAATGACTATGACTATCGTTGCAATGAATGGACCACCTTACTTAGTACTGAATGGACCGGTTAATTCATTTCAATGTTATTACTGATTATATTTGCAATTACAATAGTAACCAAGCACTTATTCAGAAGTTATGGGCGTGTGTATAAGATCAAATATAAAATTAAGACAAGGAACATCTGAAAATGCGACGAAAGAGAAGTGAACCGGTGCCCGTTCCAGGACATGTCATAGCAGGCAGAGGCGATCGTCAAGCGGCATCGGTGACAAGTGATAAACTTAATAATATTGTATAACCATGAATTCCAATCTGTCGAAATGTTAGGTTCTCTAGTTGTCCAGTAAAATGTAGTTCTGTTGGGGAACAATTTTAGCCCTGCCACCGCAAATGACACTCCTGGTGGGAATGAAAAACATGTTGAAAGAGCCTACACGTTCTTGCCAAAAAAAACTGTGACCGGCGGAGTAGTAATCGGAAGTATGTAGGCAAGTAATTTCCTAAAAAAATTTCAAGAATTACATTTGAGGGAGGCCGATTTTCAGAAAAAATTAAAGTTCCTTTGGTCATCAACTTTAGAAGCACTGATTAAATTTATGTTGACTATTGTTGACCATAGAAGCCTTCATGAAATCTTTTTGTGTTGATACAGGAGCAAGGGCGTCATTTCAGCCAAACTTTGAGGAAGCAACTTGTTCTGAGGACCACTTTCCAAAAAAATTTACACTTTTTCTTTAAGGGGCCCAGTACGTGGTACAAGGGGCCCACTTCACCGTCATATGGGGCCGCCAGCCTATACAAAAGGCCTACACAAACATCTCAAGCTTTAACTTTATCCTTCTCAACCTATTTTTGGGGTATAATTTATATCTTTTTGGGTTCCAAAACTACTTCAGGGGCCCACTCAATTGACGTCATGAGATATCTTGAAGAAATTAACGAGTTCACCTTAAGACGCGTAGAATTTTCGATGATACTTGTCAGGCTGCAGTCAGCACTTGCACCTTAGTAGAATCAATCAATCAATCAATCAATCAATCATTATTTATATAGCGCTATTTCCGCAGTGTTCAATAGCGCTCGGTCGTGAACTTAGTAAACAGATATGTTTTAAGTCCACGACGGAAAACTGCGAGAGAAGTAGAGTTAGTAAGAGAAGAAGGAAGAGAGTTCCAGAGATAGGGACCAGAGTAGGAGAAAGAGCGTTTAGCAAAAGAATGCTTAATAGTGAAGATGCGAGAGTGATTACGAGAAGAAGAACGAAGACCAGACTTAGGAGGGATATGTATTAAATTAGTTAAGTAGAGAGGAGAAAGGCAATTTTTTATTTTGTACATTATTAAACAGATTTTAAAAATCACCCTATATCTGAGAGGAAGCCAATGGAGAAGAACAAGAGATGGAGAGATGTGAGAGGAGTAGGAGGTGCGAGAAACTAAGCGAGCAGCCGAGTTGAAGGCTTTAGAGAGAGGATAGAGGGTAGTGTCAGGAAGACCATAGTATAGAGAATTGCAGTAGTCAATTCGAGACAGGACAAGAGAAGAGACTAGAAGTTGCAGCGAAGGATCATCCAGAAGTGGACGAAGCTGCTTAATACGGCGAAGATGAAAGTAGCAGGATTTAGTAACAGAAGTAATTTGGGGGGTTAGCGACAAGTTAGAGTCAAAGAGAAAACCTAAGCTACGAATCAAGGGAGAAGGAGAAATGGAAAGAGAAGATGGTGGTGGCAAAACCAAAGGAAGAGGATTTAGGGATTTAGAGGACTTGTTGAAATAGATTAGTTCAAACTTGTCAGGATTAAGTTTAAGACACATAGAAGAACTCCAGGATATAATAGATTGAAGGCAGGCAGCTATTTTGTTAAGAACAGACTCAAGAGAAGAGTTAGAGAAAGTAGAATAGACATAAGAGTCATCGGCATACATTTGGCTATTGAGAGAGTGAGAAGATATAATATGAGGAAGTTCAGAAGTATAGAGAATAAACAGTAAAGGACCAAGAATAGACCCTTGAGGGACACCGTAGCTCAAAGTTACAGGAGTAGATTTAGAAGATTCAATAGAAACATAGGAATATCTACCAGATAGATAAGATTTAATCCACCGGAGAGCATCGCTAGTTATATTAAAAGATTTATCAAGTACATCCAACAACAGTGAGTGATCAACTGTATCAAATGCAGATGAATAATCAAGACAAAGAAGAAGGGTAGAGAGGCCAGAGTCAGAGGAAACAATAAGGTCATTATGAAGCTTAAGTAGAGCAGTTTCAGTAGAGTGGCCAGGTCTGAAGCCAGATTGAGAAGAGGGAAGAAGTGAGAAAGCAGTTAGATAAGCACTTATTTGCTCATACACAACTCTTTCCATTATTTTAGAGATAAAGGATAGGTTAGAGACAGGCCTATAGCTAGATAGAGAAGAAGGATCAAGAGAGGCATTTTAAGTCGAAACTTAAACGTCTCAAAAGGAACCAACGTATCCAGTATGGATGAAATCGTCAGATTGAGATTGTCCATAAAGGAATCAACATCAGTGAAAGAAGAAGAAGAAAACCCAGAGGTGAGAAATAAATTTGAAAATTGATTATTATCAAATCTAGACCAACACCTTTTAGTGACTGAAGTAAGATTAATTAAAGGTTGAGATAGAGGTAAGGTGAAAGAAATAAAGTAGTGATCAGTAAAGTGAAGATTAACAGGTGAAAGATTGCTTATATTAGAGAAAATAGGAGAAATAATAAGATCCAATGTGTTACCCCGATTATGAGTCGGAAAGTCACAATGCTGAAAGAAGTTAAAAGTAGATAAGATTTCAAGAAATTGAGAAACAAAAGAGTCCTTAGTTTTATTAATAGGAATATTAAAATCCCCAATGATAAAAGAAGGAGTAGATAGAGAGAAGAGAGATTCAGAAAGGTTGTAGAAATCCTCCAGAAATTGTGGTTTAGAGCATTTAGGAGGCCTATAGATACCTATTAAATTGAACTTAAAAGAATTAATTTTAACAGAAGTAAAGAGGCATTCAAAAGATGAGAATTTAGTAGAAGAATTGAGAGAGACAGAATAGGAAGACTTAAAGAGAAGGCATATGCCACCATAGGAAGAATGTTGAGCAGAAAAAGGATTAGTAGGAGGCCTAGCCTGCTCAACAAAAGAGAAGCCAGTAGGAACAGAAGCAAGGAGAGAAGGAGAAGAAGCAGATTCATGCCAGGTCTCAGTCAGGAGAAAGAGATCAAGATAGTTAGACAGGGCTAGCTCAGAGATAAAGAGTGATTTATTATTTAGAGAACGAATATTAAGAGTGGCTATATTAAGGCTAGAACTATGATTATTATTATTATTATTATGACTATTATTAGTTTTAAGATTATTTATTTTAAGAAGAGGATTTGATATAGAGAGATCAGAGAAAGAAGAGTTGCACTTAGCAATACGTTTAAATTTCCTAATATAATTTAGGTTAAGAATATCAAGATAATAAATCTTACGGCGAACAGTGCGAGTGGGCAGAGTAGAAGATTGAGAGAGGCTTAATAAGAAATCCCTAGAGTACATTATTAGAGAAAGAAAGGTTTAGAAAAGGGAATATAGAAGAAAAGGGAAAAAACTCACAGTTTCCACGTGAAACAATAAAACAATTCAAATTTAACTTCGCTCACGAGCCGAAACGCCATGACACCACGCCACGGCGCTAAACATAAACATTGAATAGTCGTGGTTATATAGCGTTATTACCCGCGCTTCCAGATTTCAAGGTACTATTTTGAGAAAGTGAAGAGGGCTGTGCTGCGTAACTGCTGCCTTGCGAGCCGTCGAATTTCTTTTTATAACGGACTTACCACTTTGACGGCCGGTGACGAGTAAACATTTTACCGTCTTTTTTCTCTCTACTTTGCAATGAAGGCATTATTTAGTCGTTTGCATCCGATTTCTTCACATCCACCAAAAAACCTATAACGAAACTAGGTAGATCAGGCCAAACATAACCGTCCACAGCAATATATCTAATATCTAGGCCTCAACGAAATGAACCGCAAGTTAAAGTGAGACACGAGATTTCAATATAGACAATATAGACCCACCGCTAGATCCGCTTGGTGGCGTTCGCTGCTAAAACAGTACCATTCATTTTACTGGGATGTCAGACAAAAAGGCGACTTTACAATATTCGAGGAGAGGAGGGCCATGTCTCCCCATGCGTGTGAAGTTAGCCTCGAGGCTGGCAATGCTAATTAAAAAAAAAACAAAATTGCTTGCCCTGGGGCTGTGCTATACATTGTTGGATGGGGTATAAAAAATGAAATCGAATGGTATATTTGGATTGTCTTCGGTTCAACAAATAAAAAAGTTATAAGCGAAAAACGACGATTTTCCGCCGAAAATTGCATAAAATCAACATTGGCTCTTCTTTGAGAAAATCGATCTTGTTTTAAACTTCTGCCCTGGGTATATCCGAGACGCTTGTTTTTAGATAATTCAATATCAAATCCAACAATATAACTTTCGCTTCTCAAAGTTAATAAATAAAAAAGTTATCGAATAAAACGTTGGACCGTATACCAAAGAAACCGAGAAACCGAAACATAAACAGACGCTGCGATTGGACAATCGAGTCTAGCTCACTGTGGCTAATTATGCGAAATATTCAAATATGCAAAGTGACTACTCGTTAACACTTTAAAGTTTTATTTTTAAGAAACCTCTATTGAACTTAAATAATAAATATATATAGTAGCAAAAATTTTTTATTGTTTTTCTCGCTCCCGTTTCCTTGCTCTCACGATCCCGGTCGTTCTCACGATCCCGGTCGCTCTCACGATCCCGGTCGCTTTCCCGATTTATTGCTACGGTGCAATTAGGTCCTTTATATAAATATATATATAACGAACTTTAGGCAAAATTTTATTTTTAAGAAAATATATTGAAGTTTACGATTAAAAATTAAAAAACGTGCATTTTTTGGTGAACCCACCTTCAACATTTTTCACACTCCATCATGACAAATTATTGTTTGTATTGCGGGAACGGTGGAGAGGGTGCAGGTGGGGACTGTGTGGAGTGTGAAAAATGTAAAAGGTGGGTTCACCAAAAATGCATGTTTTTAATGTATTCAAAGGAAGAGTTTAAAACGAAACATTTCACTTGCGTGCTATGCTTAGATTTTATTAAATAGTTAATTTTTTTTACAAAAATTTTCATTAATAAAAATTTTTAATCGTTAACTTCAATATATTTTCTTAAAAATAAAATTTTGCCTAAAGTTCGTTATATATATATTTATATAAAGGACCTAATTGCACCGTAGCAATAAATCGGGAAAGCGACCGGGATCGTGAGAGCGACCGGGATCGTGAGAACGACCGGGATTGTGAGAGCAAAGAAACAGGAGCGAGAAAAACAATAAAAAAAATTTGCTACTATATATATTTATTATTTAAGTTCAATAGAGGTTTCTTAAAAATAAAATTTTAACGTGTTAACGAGTAGCCACTTTGCATATTTGAAAATTTTGCATAATTAGCCACAGTGAGCTAGACTCGATTGTCCAATCTCAGCGTATGTTTATGTTTCGGTTTCTCGGTTTCTTTGGTATACGGTCCGACGTTTTATTCGATAACTTTTTTATTTATTAACTTTGAGAAGCGAAAGTTATATTGTTGGATTTGATATTGAATTATCTAAAAACAAGCGTCTCGGATATACCCAGGGCAGAAGTTTAAAACAAGATCGATTTTCTCAAAGTAGAGCCAATGTTGATTTTATGCAATTTTCGGCGGAAAATCGTCGTTTTTCGCTTATAACTTTTTTATTTGTTGAACCGAAGACAATCCAAATATACCATTCGATTTCATTTTTTATACCCCATCCAACAATGTATAGCACAGCCCCAGGGCAAGCAATTTTGTTGTTTTTTTAATTAGCATTGCCAGCCTCGAGGCTAACTTCACACACGTTGTCTCCCCTAAAGAAGCCAGTGAGTTTGTGGCCAGTTGTTAGTGGTGACCGTGTCATATTAAGAGAAAAAGCGAGAACATGAGACAGAGAAAGAAATCGAAAACGAGAGAAAGTACAAAAGAAACGTAAACAAGTAAAGGAAAAAACGAGTTTTCAACACAAACTTTTTCTTTAAATTGAATCATGTATTGTCATCCAATATAAAGCTATGCTGAAAGTTTCAGCTTCCTAGCTAGTCAAAAAGCTGGTTAAATTTAATTGCAAGATTTGCATAAAGAAAAAGACACACACAAACAGAGATTGTAACCTAAATAAAAGTTTGTAAAAACAAGAGAAAGAAAAATAGATAGACAAACATCACGAAAGACAGACAAGACACAGAGCTAGTCATTCAAAATTCTAAGTGCATCAAATCTATGTAATATTGTCTGTTTCGTTACTTATGTTGTTAACATGACCCATCCCAAAATGTTTACCTGATCCAGCACGCCATAAAATGTTGGTGCACCATTTTGCCTCATAAAAAAACTATGCAAACAATGCCGCCCTGGGCATGAGCAAAAAATAATAAAACAATATTATAGAATAATATAATATAATATAATTAGGAAAAAATAAAACAGCTAAAAAATACAAAATTAAAGACAAAAAATACACATACTTTAATTCGTTTTTGCATATAAAAATGTTTAAATAGTGGAATGAGAAACACAATTTAGGCACTTCTTTTTGATGAAAAGTTATCTGGAAAATCCTCTTTCAATTTTTCAAGTTTTGCAAATCTTTCTTCATCTTTTTGAATCAAATTTTTTAACAAAGAATCTATCTCTGAAATTGAAGAGTCATATTTTGAATTAGATCCATTTTCTGAAGACAGTATGTCACTTTTGCTATTTTCAGAGGTAAATTCAAAAGCAAGTATTGGCTCCACACTACCACTGTTTTCTCTTTGAAGTTCAATTTTGTCTAAGTTAGTTGGATCACAGGAACTTTTTAGGCTATATTTGTCTGCAGATTCATTTTCTGGATCTTCTTCCATTAATATATTATTTAAACCTAATGCAAGTTTTTTTGCTTTAATGTTATTTATATCATCCGCTATACTAATGAAATAATGACAATCATCTTCATTTGTTCCAGTTGACTGAAGAATAGTTGTTTTTTTGGGTGGAGATGGCACAGATCCACCAGTAGATGAGTAAATGTCGGTATTTGAGGTGTCATTCGGGTTTTGCCGAATGCATGCCGTGGCGACACCACTTAAACCCTGAGTTAGGTTGTTGTTGTTGGTTTGAGGCCAATTTTGATTTCCTATGTCCAGGTTTGTCAGAAAGCTTTCATCATACTCTGCAGTCTTCTTGTCTTTTGTCAATGAAGAGATGTCTGTTTTTTATAATAAAAATAACCAACTCTGATATTTAATGATAAAACTGACATATTTTGAATCTGTTTATTAGTTTAATATTATTTTAATGAATAAAAATTGCAATGGGTTTTTAAAAAATTAATAAATTAAAGCAAAACATAAGCCAGAAGTAACTTACAGTCAATAACTTCAAGGCAGCATTTCTCTAAAGCATTGTAAATCTATAAAGATGAGAAAAAATTAATCACTAATAAAATTAACATAATTGTTGTAAAACTTATTATCAATTATTTCTGAATAATTGTTGTTTAAATTTAAAAGATAAAAAACCTACAGATTGAACCAAAATTCAAAACAGCTCAGCTCATCAAACAAATCGGCAAACCTCTTTAGCCGTGGGTCTGTCTTTCATTTTATCAGAAGTGCACTTTTTAGCCAACATCATGAGAGTTGTCCAAGCTTTATCCAGCCAATCACGGACTGTTTCATCTTTAAGAGATAAAATGTGTTTCAAGGCAGCTTCTTCGTGATTTGAGAATCGGTCTTGCATGAAGTCAGCCTTGAATAATTTAATAAATAAAAATTATAAAATGAATTTTTTTTTTAAACTTGAAGCTTCCTATTGAGTTTAAATAAATAGCAAAATAGGTAGTATTTTTATTAAAACTAAACCGATTTATCGATCAGAAAAAAGCCAAAAAATATATGGAGTCGATGTAAATGAACAATAAAAATATTTATGCACATGATCAGCATTGGAGTCACAACAGATTATCAAACTGCTTTGAAAGAAATATGTTCTGTAGTCCGAGTGATATAAATTAGATCTTTCATATGTGTGTTGTAGAAGGAAACTAAGAGGAGGTTTGCAGAAATAACATCGAAACAATAGTTTGCTTCAAAACCCATGCAAGTAACAAAACAGAAATTAGCTTGCCGTTCGAATGTAAGCAAGAGTTGATGAAGCAGTTGATAGGTGAAAGTTGACATGAATTAAATGTTGCCTTAATTGGAACACCCTCTCAACTCTAAGCAAAACATTCTTTTTAAGCAAATCAACTTTCTTTTAGTTTTAAAGAATCGAGATATTTATATTTTCTTGTTCATCTTGACAATAAGCGAATTATTAAAAAAATTCGCTTTCATTGGCTATCAGTCTAATTTTCCATAATTAAATTTTACAAAATTAAAGAAAAATATACTTTTAAATGCTATTTCATTTTGACCTGAATATGGAATTAATCCTTGATTAGTTTATAATAAACCATTATTACTGTATACAGATATATTTAGTCATATGAATAATGGTTTTGTTGATCGGATTGGAACGCACAACAATATATCAACAATGCGAATGAGTCAATTTCATCGAACGTAAAAAAGTTTAGTGCAGACCACTTCAGTTGTAGACATTCATTTTATCTTCATAGAATCTTGAAATGTGATAAATTTTTAAAAATTATTTTAGTGGACAGAAAGAGTTTGTGGAAACTTGAAAAGTTAGGAACTTGAAAATGCTTTATCTCCAATAAAGCATATTGAAATAAAATAGTGTTAAACAATACAATCTTTAGATTTTATCTGCAGTATAATATAATATTCTTTATTCACATGTCCGCAGTGAAAAATGGGGCAGATAGAGCCTCTTCAGGTGGATCTGTCTAAGATAAGGAAAACTCTGATTTCAAACCCTTCCGGGTAGCTAACACATACTTTAATCAAATATATATCATCAGTTTTCCAAAGACACAGTGCCATTATAATCACATATAGGTGAAATGAAGATTGCAAAACTCACTAAACGCTCCTTTTTTGTTGCAAACCAGTCGTGAGCATCCTTTCCCAAACATATTTCAAAAATTACCTGCAATCACCAACAACAAAACAATCAATTCAATAAATCTGAATGAAGTCTATTATCTTTCCATTTTTAAGATCACAACACCATAAGCAAATTTAGACAGTAAGTAAAAATGTAAAAATAAGCAAACAGCAAAACATCGAAATTCATTTACCACTCCAAAGGCATAAACATCGGTAGGTGTGCTGTGTTGAAAACCTCTAGTAAAGAAATGATCTGGCATATAAGCCTTCAAGCTATCAATGATTTCATACTGTTCTCGTTTGGTCACACTGGTTGAAGTACCTGTCGTTGATCCTGACTCTAAACTTTTCAGTGCCAGTCCATAATCTCCAAGTTTTGCTTCGAAATTGACTCCAAGCAAAATGTTTGAACTATAAAAAAACATAACATAATTCTTAAGACAAGACATGTGTCTCTTTGAACTCTTAGGTGTGGCTCTGGCACATCCTACGGGCTTGCCTGAATAACCGATGCAGTAATTTCTACTTCTACTAATTAATAAGCATTAGTGCTTATTGCAAGCAGGACTTTCCGGTGTGCTTGTGTGGGAGAAATGTGAAACTTCCAGTTAGCAATTTATCAGGACACAATATTACGTGATCTTTAAGATCAACTAATCGGGAGCCAACAGAAGTTCACGTGACTGATTTGTTGTGCTATTGATGGCAGTTAATGAAGGAATTATTGGACTAATATCTCTAAAAATAATAATTGTTTATTATTGCTGCATACGTCGTTTTGTTTTTGGAAAAAGTTAAAAACAACGACCTACAAACCGGACTTGAACAAACTTTCAAAGGAGATGCGAGAACATTATTCACATTAAGTAGCATTCTCATAGATACTTTGCTATCAAATTATTTTACAAACTTTTATTTAGGTTACAATCTCTGTTTGAGTGTGTGTCTTTCTCTGTACAAAAATCTTGCAAATAAAATTTAACCAGCTTTTTAACTAGCTAGGAAGCTGAAACTTTCAGCATAGCTTTATATTGGATGACAAAACACAATACATAATTCAATTTAAAAAAAAAACTTAATTTGAACATCTTTTGTATTTCTAAATCGAGTGTATTTGGAATAAAAGATTGTGTTGAAAATCTCGTTTTTTCCTTTACTTGTTTATCAATGAATCTTTATTAAATATGAAATCAAGTTTTATTTGGTGCAGGCATGATTTAATCAATGTCTACTAGTGATAAAGGTGTACTACATTAACAAACAGATTTAGCTCCAATTTTTTTAGTCAATTTAATTTGCATTGGGCTGTCTGGCACTTTCGCTAAATTACATATTTGGCTATTTGTCTAATAAGTTAGTGGACCACTGGTCTATGGCTAGTCAGCAAATAAGGCTATTTTATTATATATCATATTTTAATATGGTTCAATATTTATACTATTTAAAAATACCAATTTTAATTGACAAATTAGCCTCGATTTTATAATAAGCTGAATCATAGGCAGACTATATTGAGTGAACAATTAAATCTAAATAGTACACATCAAGCCACTGTATAAAATAAAACACCAACTACTGTGGTTACTACGAATCTTTTGTCTTAAAAGAAAATATTGAATAAATAATTGAATAACTTTAACATCGTTTAAAAACAACCTTACCTCTTGATGTTTCGATGTATCATGGGATTTGGACTGATATTGTGCAGGTAACACATTCCAGACGAAACATCTCTAATTATTGTGTGCCTGTGATGCCAGCTTAATGGAGCCATGCTGCCCTGAAGAATCAAAAAAAATAAAATTTAATTTCAAACATTAAATTACAGTAATTTTTATTGGAACTTTTTTATGAATTTAAGAAAAAACTTTTAAACAATATACTGTAAACAAGGTAGCTGCAAACATTGTCTTTAAAACGCAACGTAATCTTTTCATTATTTAAAATACACAAACCTTCACTCTAGAGCCAAGGTGGTCTTTTAAGGACCCATTCTCTAGATACTGATAGACCAGACAGAGACGGGGACTGTCGATTGATACGCCAAGCAGTTTGATCAAATGTTGGTGCTGAATTCTGAAATCACAAACCTAATTAAAAAACTGTAAAGATAACAATTGAATATACTTTTCAACAATTCACTTAAAATATGTTTAATAAATATTATAAATACAAATTAAGTTATTAAAAATATAACAAGTTATTTCAAAAAATTACAATTTTAGAAAGTGAACTTCACTATCCAAGGACTCCTGGTGTGATCCATGCTCCATCTATATATAAACATGTTTTCATTAGAATGGTCAAAAAATCAAAGTGACTTTCACTCATTTTCCACAGTTTGATGGAAAAACGTATGATTGGAAAACCAATCATAGCCTGTACGTTTTTTAAAAAGGTCAATATATATAGATTGTTGTCACCGATTTATATAAAATACTGTGATTCCTGCCCTTGCTGATTGTATCTGTGATATTGGTAATTAAAATTTAATATACTCAAAATTTTGATTTTTTTTTATTGTTATATCTTACATTATTATATCATTTGCAGCAGAAAACATTTTGTATTTCTATGTTGCTTATCATGAGTCAGTTCTTAGCTTAAAAATGAAGAGTGAAAAATGAAATTTTGATGAATTTCATTACATCTACTTATTAAAAAAAACCTGACAATGCCAGGTCAAACAATAGTCATAATATAAATATCGAGTAAATACCTTGAGGTCAAAAACTTTGCAACTTTTATCACAGCATTTACATAACTTTAAATTTCAACAGTAATTATCTCCAAATAAAAAAGTTTAATAGATTTGTTGCCTGAGGCTTACAAATAAAAGTGGAATGTTTTCAGATGCTTCTTAAAAGATATAGATGTTGGTAGGTGAGGTTTCATAAAAATTCGTTTCAGATGGCAGGACCACAGTGGTAAAACCCTCTGCACACCCGGCATATAAAAAACGAGCAATTCAATTTGTTTGAATCTATTCATTAAAAGCTCACCTGATCCAGAATTTTTATGGCAACAGAAGAGTGGTTGAGCTGCCCCTTGTAAGTGCTTCCAAACATTCCTTTTCCAAGATAATTGTGTAGATGGAAATTGGTCGTGGCTGCCGTGATGTTGGCAAAAGAATAATAAGACAAGCCCTCTGAAATAAATTTCTTGGCTTTAGAAACTTATGCATCATCTTTTGTTTGTTTACTCAATAAAAATCTATAACAACAATAACAAAAACAATAATAATAGATAATAATCTAGACTATGTCACTTTCTATGTGCTTCACTGGTTTTGTTTTTTCATTGGCACTGTTTAGTATCAAACTTGGTTCCTAGAAATAAATAGCAAAATTAATTTGTATTAATCAGTTGATTAGTTATCTGATAACTATAAGTTATTTTTCTGATTGTCAATAATCTTGACCAAGTACTTACAGCAAAGCTGAATTGCGGACCAGGTATATCATCTTCAGATTCAATAAAGCCTCCTTTTCTGACTTGGCCTGATCTCATAAATTTTATTATTTAATTAAAACAGTAAAAACTTAAATATGACCTTTCATTTATTAAAAAATCAACTTACATTGATTGGTTGAAACTCTTTCTAATATGCATTGGTCATTCCTCCAAGAATCAAGAAGATCTTTAGAAACTGTTGAATGCATTATCATATACATTATTGATGCAAAGACAATTAAATCCTATTTTTTATTGATATTCTTCTTTATAAAAAAAACTAAGTAAATTTAAAATATTGAAACTTTTAATTTTGTTATTAACTAGTTTTTAAATATTTCAGCACAAACCGTGATCCTCTATAGCACCAAGACCTCTTAAGCATCCGATAGTTTTGAGCTTAACAGCAAGCATGTCTACAGTAGCATTTGAGTGGCCCCATTTATCCAGCAAAGCATTCGTTGGACTTCCGTTAAGTTTATAATATTCCCTCCCCAACATATCAACTTCAAGAGCATTGAGACCTATTGCTCCAGCTGTATCATGAATCATATTTTTAAAAAATACATAAAAACTAATTTTAATCAAGTAAAAGTCATTTTAATTGTTTAATATTTTTTCTTCAGTGACTTTTTAATGTAGGAAGTATAAAAACATTTTTTTGACCAACCAAGTATTTTCCACATCTCTGTTCCTTTTTTTATAATACTTTATAGTCCTCTACACCTGGTTTTTTAAGACTGAAATGGCTGTATGTAGGAAGCACTTAAGTACTTCCTGTCCTGGATCATAATTAGATCCCTTTAAGTTTCCCTCCTCCTTTCAGGCTTGGGACTGGCTCGCAAAAGCAAGGCAGAGTTCATCTCACTTTACATAGTTTTAAATGAACTAGGACAGGCTTATTATAGACATACACACTATACTTATTTACGCTGATCACTGACTCACTCACTCACTAACTCTGGAATGCTGGCTTTTTATCTCTCTCTCTCTCTCTCTTATATATTTATATATATATATATGTAATATATATATATATATATATATATATATATATATATATATATATATATAAATGAATGTTTGTATGTATGTATGTATGTATATATGTATGTATGTATATATGTATGTTATTTATGCATTGCTACACCATTCATCCGATCGTAATGAAATTTTCACACAACCTTGAGAGTCAAGGCGAATCAAATAAAGAGAAAAAAAATTACCCGGCGTTGCTCGGGGGGTTTTTAGAGTTTTTTTTATCATTTTTCTCTAGCTCCCGTTTAATTCCCTGTTTTCTCTCCCGCTCCCGGTCGCTTTCCCGTTCCCGCTTGCTCTCCCACTCCCGGTCGCTTTCCCGCTCCCTTTCCCGATTCCGGTCGCTTTCCCGCCCCATCTATCTCTTAATAATTTGTAATAACGCGCAATCGGTCACATTATGCAAGACTGGGAAGCAAGTCATGGACTTCTTAATATTAAGAAGTCCATTAGCAAATAATGCCTGTTACGCAATTGTAAACAGTGCTTCGAAAACTTATGCAATGATCATGTATAGGCACTTTTGGTCCGGAAGGTTTTTTGGCCTCCTGAGCCGGAGGATTGGAGAAGGAGCCCAAACCTTCTTAACTTTTTCCCCTTCTTAACTTTCCAGGCCAAAAGTTCCTATGTACGACCATCGAAAGTAATTGCGTAATAAAATTCAAATTTTGTTTATGTAACAACGTTTGAAGGCTTCAAGCAACTTTTAGCAAATCTATTTTACGTTTTATGGGCTAAAATAAGTTATGAAAGAGTGGAAAAGAAAAAATGAGCGGGAACGGAAACGGGAGAGCAAGCGGGAACGGAAACGGGAGAGCAAGCAGGAACGGAAACGGTAGAGCAAGCGGGAACGGAAACGGGAGAGCAAGCGGGAACGGGAGAGCAAGAGGGGAAGGAAATGGGAGCAAGAGAGAAAAATGATAAAAAACCTCTGAAAACCCCGAGCAACGCCGGGTAACCCCGCTAGTATATATATAAATATATATATAATGATAATAATAATGAATCCGAGTTTTATTAAAGTGGCGTATGTTCTTCAAAAGAACTTCAAGACCACTGTAGACGTTAGGGAAAAGATTTAGTAAACAGAAATGTTTTAGTGCTGTGTGGAAACTGGCTTAACTGGATGTAGAGATGATGTGGAAAGGAAGTTTGTTCCACATTTCAGGCCCAATCACGTCGATGGATCTTCCGTCGAGCGTCGCACGATAAACCGGCGGTGTAATGAGGAGGCCCCTGGATGCTGATCTGAGCCTCTGCCGACCCGGTACATTGGCTACATGAGCAAAAGACAGGTATGGAGGAGCTTGGCCGTGCAGAGATTTGTGTACTATTGTGGAAATCTTGTACTCGATTCGTTGCCGAATGCGAAGCCAGTGGAGATTTTTGAGAAGTGGGGTGACATGGTCATATTTCCGAGCATTGTATATATATATATATATATATATATAAAAGGCAACGTCTGTTCTTTAATAATGCCAAAACCAAATAAGGGATTTGCACGAAATTTTACATAATAAACATTTGCCACCTAAATAATGTCTTTTTTATTAAAAAAAATTGTTTTGAATGTTTTTAGAAAATTAATTTTTAGAAATATTTTCGTCTATGCAATTATATCGCGGCTTAACAAGCTGAGGGTTTCCGTCGCCTTCTGTTCCGCCGTTGCTGGTTGTCGCGATTTCTCAAAATCAAAAGTGAGTATTATTTTACTTATATCAAAAGTACTATTATTTTCTTTAATTTTTTTAATTACTGTATATCGCTCAAATGTTTTTGAATGTTTTAGAAAATTAATTTTCTTTAATATTTTCGCTATTGTATCAGAGCTATGTTTTGTTTACATTCGCTGTTTATCGTCTCGGTTTCTCGAAATCAAAGTAATTTAAAAACTTAGGCTACTATTCTTATATTTAATTTTTTAATTATTATTGTTGTGTATATATTAAATTGTAAATTGAGTCGGTCGTTGTGTGTCAGGTTATCATTATTGCTCTACCAGTCTAACGGTTAGACTAGACCGTCTAACCTCTAACATATTATTTTGTGCTACTTTTAGTCTAACAGATATTATTTTGTGCTTTACAGACTTAACAAAGAAAATTGAAAAATTTATTGTGAGTGAGTATATAGTATATATAGATATAAATATAACTACTAATTAGTATAACTATTAATGTATTTTAAGTATAATAGTAAAACTATTAATGTAAATTTCTTTACGTTTTTTATTTCATTCGTTGCATTGCACATGATTACGTTATAAGATTATCTTTTCAGAGAGGAGATCCAGAATTAATAAATACATTTATTGTTCATATCTTTACTAATAAAATGTTTTCATTCCCAGAATACCGCTCATTCCGAGTGATTTGCCATTCACTTTCAAGCGTTTACAGTTTCTTGTGCATCTGGCCTTTGCAATGTCCATCAACAAAGCTCAAGGCCAGTCGTTGAAAGTGGCTGGCATTAACTTGGAAACCCCTTGCTTCTCACATGGTCAGCTGTATGTGGCATGTTCCCGTGTTGGAAGCCCGAACAATTTGTACATATATGCACCGTATGGAAAAACAAAAAACATTGTGTATCAGAAAGCTTTGCAATAAAATGAGTGTATGTGTTTGTTGTATTTCTTTTAATTAAAAATCAAAAATATCTGCATAAATGTTTTAATAGATGCAAAGATGCCCGGGCAGCGCCGGGTTACCCAGCTAGTATATATATATATATATATATATATATATATATATATATATATATATATATATATATATATATATATATATATATATATATATATATATATATATATATATATATATATATATATATATATATATATATATAAGGGGGTATTAATGTAATATCACTGGTTTAATAATCAACTTCCTATTGATAAACCTTACATTTATTAGGGACCTTAATTATTTATCATTATTAAGTGATTCGAAGGTTTAAATAGCCGTAACAAAGCCTTCATTTATTATTTTCCAATAAACTGCAAAACCATTCTATTGAGCCCGGTATACGATTTGGTATTATCGTAACATTGGTAATCAGAAGTGGGATACAAGAATGGTTTTGAAAGCATTGGATGAGCTCTTGATACTCGAGTTGAGGCAGGAACTTAGAAAACGAGAGCTCAGTGATAAAGAAAGAAAGTCTGAGCTCGTGGACCGCCTCCGGACGTCATTGGAGAACAATGGGTTTGATGCGGAAGAGTATGAGTTCGAAGTAGAAAGTGAATTGTTGAAGGCTCTGAATAAAATGGCAGAGGAAAACAGAGCAGCACACAGAGCAGCACAGCAAGAAAGGAAGAAATTTCTTGAACTCCTCAATGGTGACACAAACAATTGCGCAAACAAAAAAGACGGTCAAGATGAACCACGCAAATAAACTGCAAAACCATTCTATTGAGCCCGGTATACGATTTGGTAATATCGTAACAATATATATATATATATAAACCGAGAGCGAAAAAGCGAGCGGGAAAGGGGAAGTGATCAGGAAAAGGAGAGCAAGTGGGAGTGGGAAAGCGATCGGGAGCGGGGAAGCGAACGGGAGCGGGGAGCGAACGCGAGCGGGAAAGCGACCGGGAACGGAAAAAGCGAGCGGGAACGGGAAAGCGACCAGGAACGGAAAAGCAAGCGGGAGCGGGAAAGCGACCGGGAACGGGAAAGCGACCGGGAACGGAAAAGCAAGCGGAAACGGAAAAGCGACCAAGAGCGGGATAGCAAGCGGGAATGGGAAAGCGACCGGGAGCGTGAGAGCAAGCAAGGAAAGAAACGGGAGCGAGAGATAAAATCGATAGCAAAACCTGTAAAAACCCCGGTGCCCTGCTAGTTATTTCAATATATTTAATAACTTATTTCTATTTTAATTAACATTTTATATTTCACTACAATACATAGCTAGTACATAGCTGCCTTTTTCTTATTAGCTTATACATGTCACTAGGTGTTGAATCCGTAACGGTGGTTTAAAAAAAAATTGTCCCCGGTAGATCGTATCACATACTTGTTTTTACCCTATAAGCTTACTTTACAGTAAAAATAAAGTAAGTGAAATTTGTTTTAATTGATTATTAGTCTTATCTTCAGTGACTTTTCTAGTAGGAAGTTTGAAAAAACATTTTTTTCACCAACCTAGTATTCTCCACATCTCAGCTCCACTATCCATAATTTCGCATAGTTTTAAACGAACGGGGAAAGGCATATCGTAAACATACATTTTATCCAGTTTCCGTTATAAGACTTTTAATTCAAAAAAACTGTCCGCAATTCTATATATATGGCTACGCATAATAATTCGGATGGGAATTTCCAATGGTGAAAACGCGCTAAAGATAGCACATGTGAGAAAGTGCTTACCTAAGTGTTGGTAAAGTGTGGGCGTACACTTATGGCAGCAACAGCAGCAAGCAGTTAGGAAAATTACCTTGTCCTATTCTTGTATTTTTCGTGACCTGATTTACCAGTAAAAATATAATTATACCAAATGACAAATTTTGACAGGTTATAATATGACATGTTATAATAGCCATTGTTTTGCGATTTCAACGCCACTTAGCGGCGTTAGGTACCGCCGTTACACTATAGATTTATAGATAAGCTATAGCAGGAGACTTTCAGAAATTTGAGTTTTTTTAAACAGGCTTTTAAACTTGAAACTTACCTGCGTGGCTCAAATAACCATGTACAATAGTACTTATTCTTTTCCCCACAATAGTCACCTTTGTGAAAAAAGGCTTTTCAAGCTAATTAGTTATTAACTAATTATTAAGTCTAAATACAGAAGTACAGTTAATGCTGGAAATAATTTGTGTTATGATCTACCAAAGACTGCAAAAATAACTATAGAATAACTGCTACTTAAAAATTGTAAGTGCTACTGATAAAAAAACTAGTATTTAGTATTTACTCGTAAAGTAAAGATATACGTGTTTTACCATTTTTTAAATATTTGGTTTCCGGACCTCAAATGTGAGGTGGAAAAAAACTAAAAATGTGAATGTTTTAAAACAAATGTTTTCTAAAATAAAGCATATCTCGAAAACCAAAAATAAGAAAATTTTGAAATTTGGTATTAAGATTCTTTTTTTTTTTAATAAAAAGACACGTGTTTCACCATTTTGAAAAAATTTGGTTTTCAGGACCTCAAATGTGGGGTGGAAAATAGAGTTATTTGTTTTTTTAGATTAACTGCTACTCAAAAACTGTAAGTTATACACATGTAAAAATTAATATTTAGTATCTAATCAAAAAATATAGATATACCTATTTTTTCAGTTTGTTATAATTTGGTTTCCAGGACCTCAAATGTGGGTGGAAAAAAAGTTTGATTAACAATTCCAAAAATTAAAGTGTTAAAGTTTTGCAATTTGGTACCGAGATTATTTTCACAAAATAACAAATTACATGTTTTATTAATTTTTGAAAATTTGGTTACCAGGACTTCAAATGTGGGGGGATTAGGGTTTTATTTTTGTAAAAAAAAACTGCGACAATGAAACTAAAAATACTACAGATATACAAAATAGTAACTAGATACTACTTAAAAGATAAAGTTACAAATGTTTTCCATTTTTTTATGTTCTGGCTTCCAGGACTACAAATGTAATGCGGAGAAAAGGATTATATTTCCTTGAAAACTCAATAACTAAAAATGTAAAAACATTAAAATTCAATATTAAGATTTTTTTCAATCATAAGATACGTGTTTGATTATTTTTTTCAAAAAATTAGTTTTCAAGCTTACATTCTTAAGGCTAATTTGTGCTAGTTTAGCTAAACAGTGAATAGAAGAAAGAGAGAAGAGGTGTTAAGCAAGTTATAAGATTAGGCCGTTCACAACAACATTATCCTCATCACGATGGTCAGCTAAATGTGTACAATTTGAGAATTATTCAGAGGTGCCTTCCAACCATCATTAGTTTTTTCAACATCCAACTGATTTAGTAGACTCTCTTCAGCATCGCTGAGCGGGGGGTGCGAACCCCCTCTGGCTCTGAGAGAAATAATAGAGAATATACATCGAGGAAAGAATTGAAAAACAATCCAATACACGGGCACGCGCGTCACTTCAAAACCAATTTCAGCAAGTTTGCGGGGGGGAGGGGCAAGGCCACCCGTGCCTCTCCCATGCTGCTTCACTGGCACCGATGGGTATAGGGTCCAAACGTATGGTTCAATCAATTAAGCAAGGAAACACGGTCAAGTTAATATTATTATTATTTTATTATTTAGTCCGTATCCGGCGCTTGGGGAGGAGGATGTCCTCGAAGCCAATACGCTGCTGTCGGTGCCACGGGACCACGAACGTCTTCCACGACAATCTTCCATTTTCCTCGATCGGCTGCAACCCTTCTCGCCCCATCGGCGGTCTGTCGCTTCCTCTTGAGGTCCCCATCAATAATTTTCAGCCATGTTTTCTTTGGCGCCAAACGTTGGATGCGCCAGCCAGGCGGTCGCTCCCGCCAAAGTAAACTATTGGGAAGCCGTTGACCATCCATTCGGCAGACGTGCCCGAACCACCGTAGCCGCCGTTTTTGGATGTGTTCTTCGATCAGTGGTTGTCGATCGATCACACCGTTCACGGATCGTCTCGTTTCGAATGCGGTCGCGGATGGAGACTCCCAGTATTCGCCGCAGGCATTGCATTTGGAATACTTCAAGTCTATTCACATCGGATTTAAACAATGTCCATGTCTCCGAGCCATATAGGAGGATCGGAAGAATCAATGTTCGATAAAGACGAATTTTTGTCTTGATTGCAATGTTCGTTCTCTTCCAAACGCACCATCTGAGCGCTGCAAATGCCGCAGTCGCCTGGCCAACGCGGCTGTGGACGTCGGCCGACGACGACGTCTTCTTTTCCTGCAGGATCGATCCAAGGTATTTAAATTTCGTCACTTGCTCGATCTGGACATCATTTAGGTGGACATGAGCTGGCGACCCGTCCGTTGTTAATACCTTGGTCTTCTCGGCGTTGATCTTTAGGTCGTATGACTTGGCAATATCGCCGATGTCGTTTAGGCAATCCGTAGCTTCCACGTCGGTGTCGGTGAATACGGCGCTATCGTCCGCGAACATCAGATCAGTGACAAAGTTGTTTTTGTCGTATTGAACACCACGCCTTCCTTCGAACAATTTCCTCATGATCGCATCGATCACGACGTTAAATAAAAGCGGAGAGGCAACGTCTCCCTGTCGGACACCGGTTTGAATGGTAAACTCGTCCGATAGGTCGTTTCGAATTCGGATGCAGCTGGTCGAACCACTATACGACGCTTGTAACAAATGGATGACTTTCGGTGGTATGTTTTCTCTTTCCAATGCCGTCCACAATGATGGCCAATGGATGCAGTCGAAAGCCGATTTGAAGTCGATGAAGACAACAACAGTCCGCCGGCCACATCGAACCCTCTCTTCTACGAGTTGGCGTAGTGCGAAGATTTGATCGATGCATCCACGATTCGGTCGAAATCCGGCCTGTTCCTCACTGCACGATTGTTCACAATGTTTTTGTAGTCGTGACTGAATGATCTTAGTGAATACTTTTCCAACGATTGAAAGGAGACTAATGCCGCGGTAGTTTTTGCATTCTCGACTGTCTCCTTTCTTCAAAATGGGAACGACGATCGCTTTCTTCCACGCTGATGGTACGTACTCCGTGTCCAAGATGCATGTCAATAGGACATGTAGACGTTGCAACCAGCTTTGATCATCTCGGCTGTAATTTGATCGATGCCCGGCGCTTTTCCGTTCTTGAGCGATTTGACGGCCGCTTTCACTTCGGCGATTGTTGGTACGTCGACGGGAAATGGGATCTGCGGTTGATCGATTTGTGGCGGGTCCGCGGCTGGTCCTGCAGGCGGATCGTGGTTGTATAGTTCGTGGAAGAATTCCCGCCACCTCTGTAATCGGTCGGAGGACGAACTAACAAACTTTCCATCCGTTTTCCTGATGTCATCGTTGATCGATTTCGTTTTTCCGCCTAAACGTTGTAGTGTCTGATACAATGTTCGATAGTCATGTCGTGATGCGGCTTCTTCCATTTTGGCTGCAACATCGTTCCAATACACCTCTCGCTCGATCTTCATTTTCTGCCTTACCTCTTGATTAAGTCGCCGGTATTGTTCGAAATCGACGTGCTTGATTCTTTTCCGCTCAGCTACCAAATCCAGACTAGAGGTGTGCGCGGGGACGACTTTTCGTCCCATCCCCAACCATCCCCGCGAGTGTCATCCCCATCCCCATCCATCCCCACCAGCATCATCTCCATCCCCAACCATCCCCACAGTGTTTCATCCCCATCCAGATTCCAGACACTCATCCGAAATCTATGGTTGCGTTCGTCGACGGATCGGTGGACATAACGGCGCCGCACATTCGATGACGGATTTGGTTATTTGTTTTTCTTCATCGTTGACATCGTCCAATGTATTGAGGATCGCAAACTTGTTCGATAAAGCAAGCTGGAATTTGTGTCGAACTGCCGGATCGCGTAGGCACGTCCAGTTTCTCTTTACAGCCGCCGGCATCTTCTTCTTTGCTTTTTGGAGTCGAAGTTGTATTTTGGCCCGCACGAGGTAGTGATCAGATCCGCAATCAGGGCCACGCATTGCTCGAACGTCGTTGAGCGTCGATCGAAAACGCTTGTTGATCAGAACGTAGTCGAGCATGGCCGAATCTTTCCCCGACGGGTTTCTCCACGTGAGCCGATGCTTCTTCGGGTGTTGGAAGAGGCTGTTGCCAATGACGAGGTTGTTTACTGACGCAAACGACAACAGTCGCTGCCCATTGTCGTTGATTTTTCCCTGGCCGAATCGTCCAAGCGTTTCTTCCCAGCCACTACGGTTGTCGCCGACGTGAGCGTTAAAGTTGCCTGCCAATATGGTAACTTCGGTTTGCGGTATAGAATCATTCGCAGCTTGTAGATCGGCGTAGAAAGCGTCTTTTGCAGCATCTGAGCTTGTTTCGGTCGGCGCATAGACGGATAGGATGTGTGTCTTGATTGTGCCATCGATGGAAAGGACTGCCAGACGTTCAGAAATTGGTTGGAAGGCGACGACACTGTGGGCAGCCCGCTGGCCGACCATAAATCCAACACCCGCCTCTCGCTTGTCACCACCGGAGTAGAAGAGCGTAATAGTCTCGTCGGTCGTCGGTGGGCTAATCATCATCGTCCCGGATCCCGTGAGTCGTAGTTCCGATATG
Organism: Erpobdella octoculata; assembly: GCA_963978895.1. Taxonomy (NCBI): domain Eukaryota; kingdom Metazoa; phylum Annelida; class Clitellata; order Hirudinida; family Erpobdellidae; genus Erpobdella; species Erpobdella octoculata. The sequence continues at coordinate 27,984,245 of OZ022243.1, read as the reverse complement.
GCGGCGATCAATATTTTGTAGTTGGTAATTTCGGTGGCGATAATCTCTTTTTGGCCGACGTGATGACCCGTTCGTACGTTCCACGCGGCAATTCGTATTTCATTCTTTGGTTTAATAAATTTAGTCGTTTGGCCAGTAGTCCATTTTTTGTCCACACCATGGGTCCCCAATGCTGACACATCGGCTGCCCCAGTTGAGGTAGCATTTATCGATAGATTCGTTCGTTTTAGGTCCTTGGTTTCTTGCCTGGTTTTGCTGGTTTCCCAGTTGTGATCACTGCGGCGAGGTGACCACCGTTTACATAATGGTAGCCATAGTTGCAAGGAGAACAAGATTTTGCGCAGTTGACGATGAATGGGAGGGGCTGCTTGTCGGAATTCGAGAAGAGCATCACGTGTGAAAGAAGTTCGTTGACTCATGGCCTGACAACTCGTGTGTGCATTGCTCATGAATAATTGAGTAGTAGTCAAGTCAAGCGGCAATGGAACTCAATTTCACAATATTAAAAAAACGCAAAATTGCTCGTAAAGACAACTGTGACTAGATACAGTGAGTTTAATCAGTAAGACGTGCCAGTTTAAAGTCATTTTGAACGTCGCAAAAAACGCCGTAAGCAATAGCGTATTTGTATCCATGGTGATAATTTAAATTTTTAAACGACGCTAAAAGTAAGTAAGTAAGTAAATCTTTATTAATCAGCCTGACAATGACGCACAACGTCACAACACTATTAAAACGCAAAGTTGTCCGCAAAAACAACTGTCATTCGATGCATGATGCATTAAGTTAATTTCGGTTAAATCATGCTAGTTTATGATTGAAAAAAATTTCAGAAGTCAGCTAAAAGTCGAAATTAGACGAAGCTCAACGCATGCCACACGCCGAATCGCCGCCATTTTCAAGTTAATATAAAAGACTTAAAAAGAGAAAACTAAGCAAAAACCTCGGACAAGCCCAGACTGGGTAACGCGCAAAAAACCTGCAAAAAATGGCGGAGAAAAGATCTTTGACCCCTCTGAAAAATGCTAAATAATAAAGAATATACATCGAGAAAAGAATTGAAAAACAACGTAATACACGGGCACGCGCGTCACTTCAAAATAAATTTCGGCAAGTTTTCTGGGGGGGGGGGCAAGGCGTCCCGTGCATCTCCCTGGCTGTTTCACTGGCGCCGATGAGTATAAGGTCCAAACGTATGGTTAAATCAATCCATCAAGCAAACACGGTCAAGTTAATATAAAAGATTTAAAAAGAGAAAACTAAAAAAAAACTCGGACAAGCCCAGGCCGGGTTACGCGCATGAAACCTACAAAAAATGGCGGTAAAAAAATTTGTGACCCTGCCCCCTGGAAAAAACTAAATTTACGATTTTGTTTAAAATCATAAAAGCATTTAATGAAATAAATGTTCACTATTTTTTTTCAATGTCAGCTTATAAAAAGATCAGAGAAAAGATTTAAGTTGCAAACAAATATCTTAACGGGTTGTCAATGATTGGAGCAACTTGAACACCATAAATGAATTCAAAAACAAAATTTACGAATTTTGTGGTCGAATAAAATTCAGGATTAAGGAGTAACGGCAAAGACGGAGAAACAAAAAGCCAATGCCCTTTGCCTTTTTTAAATGCTTTTATTTAACTTCACTCGTCTATCTGGTTGCTTGTTTGATGGTTTGCCTGTAGTGATCAAATCTTAGAAATGAAAATTCACCCACTTTTCGACCACCTAGAGCTCTAAAACTTTTAGGAAAGCTTTATTCTAAATGACAATACATGAATTGAATGATTCCGACATGAATTAGGCCTTAAAACTTTTAGGAAAGCTTTATTCTGCATGACAATACATGAATTGAATGATTCCGACATGAATTAGGCCTAAAAATCAATTAAAACTTATCAAATCAAATTTGTTCCTGCCATCTTAGCGACTGTAATAAGTTGTCTATGCATAACTCGCCAGAGGTCTAAATAATTAAACAGTACGGATGTTTATTTAAAAGTCGCCAGAGGTCCAAAATAACTAACAAAATTGAGCGTAACGGCTGTTTTAGATTCAAAAATTTTAGTTCGTTGACTCGGATAAAGAGGCAAATAAAAGCATTGTTTAAAACAAATATTCTTTATCTTCACTTGTTTTTTACTCTACTTTACCGTACTAGTACTTTCATGTCCAATGTTGTTCTACGTAAAAAATTGTTGCTGAAACGGCATTACGTTAAATGTTAAAATTTTGTTTCTGAAACCATATGAAACATTTGATTAAATGTGAATTCAAGTTATGAAATAGCTGGTCCAACCCGTTCACGACCGGTATCGAATGTAAATACATTCTGTAAACAACTGTGCCCAGTGCCCATCTGTTCCATTTGTAGTATTTTGTAGTCATTGTAGTTTGCTGTTTTCTCAGAGTATTTTTTAAACGTTATTAGACTATGAAGTCGCACGAACGAATTAACTGGCGAATGATAGGTAAACCCGTAAAACGTATGCTTATAAAAATTGAACAAACACATGACACATAGTAACTTTGTTTTATTTAAAATTCTAGCTAATTTAGATGTAGACAGTGTTTTACAAACGCTAGAATACGAACCGCTACAGGCTTTGTTGGGAAACTTAGTAAACTGTAACATCGAACTCGAAGCAGTTAGTATACCAAGTTTCCACTACTCGAGTATTTTGTCAGTTGATATGTTGTATCTATATGCCAATATAATTACATATGTTATTTTATCTTTTCAGCATGGAATTTTGGATCAAAGCTTTATGAAACTGTTCAAATTGAATCAATGTGTCATTAAATATTTAATGGTATTATGAAAATTATATTTTTATTGTAACATAATTTTTTTATTGATTATTATTTTAAATGCGTTTTTGAAGTCATCACAAGAATTTTTACTTGAACAAGTTCAAACAGCTACTAATAATCTGGAAAAAGAGAAACTTGTTAGTTTCTTAATATCATATCTTTGTTAACTTTTTTAGATCCCTAACTAAATCAAATGCTTTTAGAATTTTTAAATTAAATAACAGCTTAAAAAGGAGTTAGAGACAAATAAATTAGAAAAACTACAACAAAAGCTAGATATTTTAAAAAAAGAGCTTAAAGTGAAAGAAGAATTAATCAAAAATCAAGAACAAATGATCAAAGATGCTCAACAAAAAGTTTCAGAGTTATCTACATACAATCAGGACAGCCTACATTTTCCGGTATATAAAATAGTGTTATGAATGTTATTTTTTTGTAATGTGGTTTTTTGGTTTAATTTATAATTTTATTTTAGTTGTGTTTTTATTGAAATATTTATATTAAAATAAATAAATAATAATTATTTTTATTTTTAAATAAATATATTATTATTATTTTTAACTTAAATAATAACTATCAATATTTTTAATTTGATAAAGTATTATGAAAAATTAATTTTTTCTGATTATTTTTAGTGCCACTTGTGCAGAAAGGTTTTCTCATCGCAACATTACCTACACTCACACATATCAAGAAGACATTTTGAAGTTTTCAACAAGCATGAGATTTCAGCACAATTTCTACAACATGATCAACAACTTAATCAATGCTTGCAGGAGCTGGAAATGTTGAAAATATCTTCTCAACATCTTTTAAACAAGCTACAACAGTTGCAACAACTTGAATCTAACTCCAATCCTGACTCTCAACACAACAGCAACATTCAGGAACAGCTAAGCCAGCAAAAACAGTTTCAACGAATTTTAGAACATTCTTCTCTTTTTTTAAAGCAAAATTTTACATTGGGTGACAATCCTAAGCCAAATGATTTCCAGGAACAAATCTTTGAACTCAGGAAAAAGCTTCAGACAGTCGAGCAAGAGAAAAGCGAACTTCAGCAGAAACATCTTGAAAAAGAGCAACAAATACAAACTTTTCAGCAGCAGCTATCTGAGGTTAGATAAGAAAACAATTATAAGTTATGAATTTAAAAATATATTGTAATTAAATTATTTAATTATTAATGATTGTTTTGATTTTTGTATCATTATCATCATCCACATCATTGACATTTATTGTTATTTCATCAATTTTCAAGTCAAATTGCAGCATGTATTTTTTTTATTGGTAATGCTTTTAACTTAACATTTTATTTGGATGCCTTTCTTGCAAACATTCCTTTAATTACTTTTTAGGACAGACATATGTGGAGCCCAGTGGCAATATTCTAACGCCTCGGACTGTAATTTTAATAGATATACAGTTCGTGTTAATTAACATAGAAATAGTTTATGTAAATTATCATAAGATTAGATCATGTAAATAAACAAAAAAGCAGTTTATGTATTTTATTATCTTTTGATTTCAATGTTGTTTTAATTTTATTATATTTATTTGAATATAGTTTTTTCATAATCAGTCAGAAAAGGAAAAATTTCATGAAGACAAAACAAGAAAGCATTTAGAAGAAGAACTTGAAGCAAAATTTGAACTACTCAGAGATGAACAGACTATGGAACATAAGGTCTTTCTATTAATATTACAATTCATATTGTTAGCTAATGATAGTTATTTAATGAGGGTCTCTTAAATCATGTTTTAATATAATATATAAAAGTGACATTTTCATTGTTGTTTTGTTTAGTATATTAATCATTATTTTTTTAGATGAAGATTGAAAGACTACAGACATCATTTATGAATGAGTTGAAGATGATGCATTTAAAACAAGCAGAAACTCAACATGCTTTGCAAGAGTTAAAGAAAATGAGATGTCAGCTAATCTATTTTTGAAATATTCAAATTAATTTGTTAAATTTAAATTTATAATTTAAGAAAGTCTTAAATTGATTCTTCTTAAATTATAGTTCTTTCTATGTTTGGATGCTGTGTAAATTGCATTAAAATCTTCTATAATAATTTATCAATTCAGTTGTTGAATATAATATTATCTATCAATTCAGTTATTGAACATTATACTATCTATCAATTTTCATTTGTTGAATATAATATTATCTATCAATTCAGTATAATATAATATTTTCAGTGCCCGGTGCATGTCTTGGAGTTCTGGAAGATGACAGTGAAAAAGAAGAAGAACAACAAAGAAATAGAAAAAAGAAAAGTTATAAACCAACCGATGAAATCTTTCAAGAAAGTAATGAGCGGAAACACAGAATGATTCCTGAAAAAGTCTCGAACGAGGTTTTAAAATTTATTGATTGTAATTAATTATTGTTCAAAACTGTTATTTTTTCAGATTTGTTGATTTTTATAATAAATTAATATATTTTAAAGAAGTTTTAATTATGGGGTGTAGAAAATAAATAAATGGATTTATTTATATATTAAAAAGAGAAAATTCACAAATAATAAAGCAGCATTGAAGATTTAAACTATTATAAACAGGTTCAACACACTCCCAAGCTGAGAGACGTTTCAACAGAACCTATAAGTCATCCGGCATTAGTTAAAAAAAATTTTAAAAAAAGTTTCCAAGAAAAGCAAGTTGTCAGGAAGAAAGAGAAAGAAGATTTTTTCAAAAATGAAATCAAGGAAGAGTGCCAACCAAATAAACAAACTGGTAGATTGTTATTTTATTGTTTACTAGTTGTTGTGAGTAATAAATTAATAATTTTTATAGAATTTCTTATAAATTCTGTTTTTGTTATTTTTTTCATTTAACTTTTAGTTTGACAATTTTTTCAAAAGTATATGCTGGAAATATAATTTTTTCAATTTTCTACTTTTATTTACAGTAGCAAAAGTAAGTATCGATGCACACTCGACGAACATAAGTTTGATGGAATCCAGTGTGCTTACAGACACAGACGAATCTGTAGAATCTATGAATAGTGCTGAACCTGTTAAACCAATGAATAAAATATTGTCACCAAAGCCTCGTACAAAAATGTCAATTCAGAAAGCTGAAACAACATACAAAATTAAAGAAAAATTAAAACGCAACAAAGATGAAAATGGTTAAATATTTTGTTTCACAATATAACTTAATAATACTTCAATTATTATTCTTTTTTAAATGATTGTTATTATTTGTAATTTATTCACATATAAAAATATTTTTTCAATTACTATAGAATTCATCAGTCCACAGCTTTCTCAATTCTCTGTTGAGTAAGTATTGGCTTATTTTGTCCTTTTTGGATCATTTTTCAGTCATTATTTGTGTTTATACATTGTTATGATATTTAATCATAGGATTCCACAAAGATGGTTAAAATCTAGAAAGTACTCATTAAAAAACTTAATTTCTCAAATTGAAACTTTTGTTTTGATGTCAACTCTAACTTTTCTAACTAAGTTTTCAACAAAATCTTTATTGTTTGATTTAGATTGTTTACTGTTTGTACTGAGCCATAGCCATGTGTAGGAAATAATAAAGTATCAGATAATTATGTCTATTTTTATGATGGCCTCTTATGATGACCTCCTCCTTTATACAGTCTCTGACTGGCTCAAATTAAGCAAGACAGAGTTTCATCTTTAAATCTTTTTTTTATAAATGTTTATAGCTGAAAATTAAAACAACATCTCTTAAAAAACTGAAAGCTTATAAAATATCTATTTTGTAACATTTTATCCCAATTACGCTGCAATTTTAAAAACATTAGAAATTTAAATGGAAAAAACGCTTAACTTTCAACTATTTTCTCAAGATCAAATTTACTACAGCTACCATGGTTATAAAAATCAACCCATAAAGGCAAAGTTTTTATAAGAAATCTTTTATTTGAAATATCAATTTTTGCTTTCTTTAAATGAACTTGAACTAAAATTCACTTTGAGACATTTGTATGATTTCAAGTTAAACAACTTTTTGTTGGATGGGTGACAACAATTTGTGATTTCTTAAAAGTTTAACTAACTTATATCTAATCAGCCCAAAAATTTAAAACAATACATTGTCATTGACAAAAATTTAATACACCAAAATTTAGTTGGATTGGATGATGGGAAGTATGATTTGTAAGCATTACATGATTTACCTGCATTTGATCAAGCAATCAAGCAAACACCTTGCAAGTTAAAATAAAGGATTAAAAAAATAAAAACAACATAATAATTAATAATTTTTCGTTGTGCTTTCATTTACGGTGACAGAATCTGAAATTCTTGATCTTTTTTCTCTTAGATTATTTCTGCCAAGTGCATTGATCATCTTGAGTTTTCTGAAAGTAGTATTTATATAATAATTAAATCATGATAAAATAGAAATACTAAAAAACTACAAATTGTCATTAATTTTATGATTAACTTAATTACACTGACAGCATGACTCAAATAAAGAAACAGGTTGATATTGAACTTCAAGAAAAGTTGAAAGATTGTGGAATTCTCCAGGTGATTTTTTGTGATTTATAAAACAATAAATGAAAGAAAATAATTTTATTTTTTATTTCAACTAGAGTGCTGATAAATTGAGTGATGAAAAGTTAAGCGAAATCATTAAAAAACTTAACACTGATTTGGAAATCTTCAGAAGAGAGGTAGTGATATTGCTTTTGATGGGTTTTTTGTTTTATTTTCATTTGTGCTTTAAGTGTTATTTAAGTTAAATTTATTAAATTTATTTTTTGTAAAGTAATGATTTTTCATCAACAAAACACATTTTTAAAATAGGCCTAGATTTCAGATTTTGTTTTGGGGGGGCCAAACCAAAAAATCAACAAAAAAACTAATTTTTACAGGAAAGGTAGGGGACCAGGGAAGTAATAAAGTTTCATACTTTCTTTACTAGATAGCTCTTTCTCAAGATATGGGTTGTATTCATACATTATTTTGTTTAAAAGGATTACTTCAATTTTTCAGGTGTAGGTAAACAACTTGCTCTGTCAGCCCCTCAAACTCTGCGCCTATGATTTTTATTTAAATAAAATGTAAATTTTCATAATGAAACATTTGCATTTGAAAAAAAATAACATTAAATAAAAAATTTGTTTACATTAAAATAATAATTCTTTTAAAATTAAAATGATAACTGAAAAAGCATGTGGATTACGAACAAATAAAGAAAAGCCTTGAAAACGCTGTAGCATCTCAGTTGAAGTTTTTGATGGAGAAACAGCGAAGAGGTTACATATTTATTTGCAAATTTATTTTTTTATTAATTTTTTTTTAAATATAATTATTGTACGCAGTTCAACAAATTTTTAATTTTTTAAGGAATAAGTTTTTATAAAATTACAGACAACCTGCTTCATACAAAATCTGAATTTCTTCTTGCCAACAAAACTGGCATACAACGTCAGCCTGCCATTGTTTTAAATGGGTTAATTTTTTAAATGTTAAAAAAGTTTATTCATATATAATTATTTATATTTGTATCACTATTTTGTAAATTAAACTTTTTATAAAAATTTTAATATATGAGTTAATTATTTAATAAAAAAATAATTATTATGAAAGTAAATTTAAATTTGTAAACAATTTTAAGTTATTTATTTCAAGTGAGAAACGAGATATCAAGTCATCTGACACCACTGGCTCTTTAAAACAAAGACATAAAAAACAATCAAATGCAAAAGAAACAACTGGAAATGTAACTCTATTTTCTTCTTAAAGTATTAAAATAAATGTTCTATAATCATGGTACTTCTATAATTTTAGAAGAAGAATGGTGGACTGTTACTTGAGGACAAGAAGGATAGTAAACCTTCTTCTTCATCATTGAAAGATGTAAAAACTATTGATACTGTTGATGAGATAAACACTGGGTATGATGCTGATATCCAAGATGACAACTTGAGTCTGACTACAGTTTCTGATTCAGTGGAGATTTTAAGTAAGTTTGATGATAGAATAACTTCAGAGGATATTGACCAGGCTCGCAACAGCTTTGATGAAGATGATCAAGAAGAAGAAGACAAAGATGTCGATGATGGTGATGATGATGATGACGATAAAGAAGAAGAAAATGAAGAAGAAGAAGACAAGGATGATGATGATGATAAAGAAGAAGCTGCTAAGGGAAAATCAGAATTAAATGAAGTCATGAAAAGATCACTTTCATTTAGCAGCAGTATTTGGAGTGGTAATTTTAGTTTATTTGTGTTTTCATTTTAAAGGAATGTTATAGAGACTTTAGCACTAATATATAATTTATAATATCTTTAGCAATTAATAATATCTACTAAGAAATGTAATCAACATAAAACTTAACATTTGCGTCTTTTAAAGATTCTTTTTTTTAATAAGTAGGCTATTAAAAAACAATTATTATCAAGCATGGAAGTTTGACGTTCGTTTTTTCGGTTTCGGAAATAATTTTCCTGGGGACGTTTGATTTTAATCGGTTTCGGAAAAAATTTTCTGCCAACCTTTTGAAAACCTATTTCGAAAGTTCAGGTTAATTCAGAAATTTTTCAGAATAGCTGCAGCACTTCCAAAAATTATTGGTTTTTGGAGAAATTTTACGATTGCAAAAAGGCTGACTAAAACTACTGGAATCTCGGGTTAGTGCCTACTGATCCCAGGACAACTGATCCCAGGACAACTGATCCCAGTACAACTGATCCCAGGACAACTGATCCCAGGACAACTGATCCCAGGACAACTGATCCCACGGACAACTGATCCCATGGACAACTGATCCCATGGACAACTGATCCCATAGACAACTGATCCCATAGACATAAGCAACTCATTTTTAACTCATTTTTAACTCATTTTTTGACGACAATGGTGGTGGTGATGATGCTTACGTAGCCAGCTTACGATGGCTGGCTGCATACGACAACGGTGGTGGTGATAATGATACTGGCTACTTCAATTAGTAAACGGAGAAATAATATTTAGTATAAGCGCACGAGGGCACGATACACAGTCGAAATGAAATTGACATGTTCGTATAACTTTTCATCGTTTCACTCCTTTCTTTGTGAAGTTCATAATGAGAAATGGAACCGTGCCAATCTAAAAATAATAGAGTTTAGCTCATTTCAGAAGTTGTTTTTTTCGAAGATATGAATTAAATGAATTAATGAAGACACTTCAACATTAATTCTTATCGGCTTATTTAGGAGTCAATGACTAGGACCATCACTACAGCATCCAAACATACTCATACATACATACATACATACATACATACATACATACATACATACATACATACATACATACATACATACATACATACATACATACATACATACATACATACATACATACATACATACATACATACATACATACATACATACATACATACATACATACATACATACATACATACATACATACATACATACATACATACATACATACATACATACATACATACATACATACGCACATACGCACATACGCACATACACACATACACACATACACACATACACATACACACACATACACACATACATATATACACATACATTTGTACATACAAACAGAAATCGGAAATTATGTATGTTAATATCAGTTTATTGATTGCAGAAACAGTGAAATATAAAATGATGCAGATATGGGATCAGTTGTCCGTGGGATCAGTTGTCCATGGGATCAGTTGTCCGTGGGATCAGTTGTCCCGGGGTCAGTTGTCCTGGGATCAGTTGTCCTGGGATCAGTAGTCCTGGAATCAGTTGTCCTGGGATCAGTT
>OZ022243.1:27903652-27968652 GCA_963978895.1 Erpobdella octoculata | reverse complement strand
GTGATTTTATTCCTATCCTTCGTCGCCAATTGTTATGATGTTTATTTGTCCAGAAATCAGGTATTGATTTTCAGAATGTAACTGGTTTTAGAATAATAATATAACTAGAAAAGTTAAGCATGAACTCATTAATATCTCTAGTAACCGGGAGGTCACTTTTAGGGAAATAGTTCATCGATATTAATATATATATATATATATATATATATATATATATATATATATATATATATATATAAATATATATATATATATATATATAAATATATATATATATATATATATATATATATATATATATATATATATATATATATATGTATATGTATATGTATATGTATATGTATATGTATATGTATATGTATATGTATATGTATATGTATATGTATATGTGTATGTGTGTGTGTGTGTGTGTATACATACATACCTACATATATATATATATCTATATATATATAAAAGAACATGTCCTGACTGACTGACTGACTGACTGACTGATAATCAACGCCGAGCTCAAACGCCTCATCCTACGAACGTGAAATTTGGAACTTATATTACTTTTATTGCGTAAGCATCCGCTAAGAAAGGATATTTTAAAATTTTGCTCCTGAGGGGAAGAAACTGGAAAACAAACTTTTTTCTAAAACAATGTATATCTCGAAATCCCAAAATGAGGAAATTTTGAAATTTGGTATATAGATTCTTCTTGAAAAATAAAAAAATACGTGTTTCACCATTTTTTGAAAATTCGGTTTCCCAGACCTCAAATTTGGGTTGAGCAATTGGGTTATTTGGTATTTAAAGTAGCTGCTACTCAAAAACTGTGAATGCTACAGGAGTAAAAATTAGTATTTAGTTTCTACTCCAAAAATAATGAAATACATGTTTTAGCATTTTTTGAAAATTTGGTTTCCAGGACTTCAAATGTGGGGTGGAAAATAGGGTTATTTGTTTTTTAAAGTAACTGCTACTCAAAAACTGTAAATGCTACAAAAGTAAAATTAGTATTTAGTTTCTACTCTAAAAATAATGATATACGTGTTTCACCATTTTTTGAAAATTTGGTTTCCAGGACCTCAAATGTGAAGTGGAAAAAAAGTTATTTGATTTTAAAATAACTGCTACTCAAAAACTGTAAGTGCTACAGATGTGAAAATTAGTATTTTGAGGTTTTGTGCCGGTTAAAAGTAGATGATTTAAGTTTATCACCGGATGGACGGGCCAAGCCGTTATTTTAGGGTCTTCATACGGCCCTGCCCAAACCCTTAATCAAGGTGGGACGGGCCGAGATTTTTAACCAAGTATATAGATACTTTAGTGATTTTAGGGTGTTCAGACGGGCCGGGCTAAACCTGAAGTTAAGGTGGGACGGGCCAAAGTTTTTCATCAAGTATATAGAACTTCTAGGCCTGTAAAAACGGGCCGGGCCCATGTTAGACGGGCCGTGCCGGGCCAGGAATTTCGGTTTTTGAAACGGGCTGGGCCAAGTTGTCGACGGGCCGAGCCGAGACCTAAAAAATTGATCCGTGCAGTACTCTACTATGTATATACGGTTCAAATTCTCTAATTTCATTCGAGCGAAGCCGCTACGGGCACTGCTAGTATATATATATATATATATATATATATATATACATACATATATATATATCACTTTCAAAGGATTGAAAGCTTCGAAACTGGGAATATTTGTGACGTTTCCCGATGGTTGTAAACTCAAAATCAACCTCTCCATTTGTTTTATATTTATATGCTCTGCTCGTTCTTTTTTGCGAAGTCTTTCTTTTTCAGCGCGTTCTTTTTCACGCAATTTTTCTTGTGCTGAGCAATATGTCTCTTGTTCATCGAACAATTTAATTAATTTATCAACTTCAGACATGTCGACTGCGCCAATTGTTGTGTCTTTCAGAAAACTTTATTCTTTCAAAACACAATATAAAGAACAAGAAACATGTAATGTAAATATTCGGTAACTAGCTTGGAAGGCGCACCTGACTACACCTGGAGTGACTCGTCACAACATGTTCCTATGCAGCTTAATGATGAACATGAGTGGAAAGTTAGGCAAAATCGTGAATACCTGCGAATTTTAGTATTCGCTACTTCGCAAAACATTGGTCAAAGGGGTCAGAAATGAATTGGGATAGACACAAATTGGTGACAGGTAATTGGTACATATAGTGTGTCTATAGATGAAATATATATAATTCAGTTAAAATATCAGAAACTTCTTCAAATCGGCATCGGAAACGCAGGACCTAAAACGACTATGAGTTGTGGAGTTAACAATATGTGGAGCTAAGGAGTTCCAAGGTTTCACGACCCGGCTGGTGAAAAAATGGAGCCTGTGAGTGGTGGATCATTTTTCTTGGCGTAGACGAAGGGTGTGACCACGGGTATGAGACAGCAGGAAATTATGAAATTTAGGGATGATGCAGTGAGTAAAACTGTATAGTATTTTGTGACAAAAGCATAAATCGTGGATAAGTCGTCGATGTTCCAGTGTCTTTAAACCAAGTTTTTGAAGTCTTATCATATAAGGTAGAGTTCGTAATCCTGGTATGGCCCTTGTGAAAAATCTTTGAACTCGCTCAATCCTTGTTATAAACTGCTTTTTATTTGGGCTCCGGACCGGAGAACAATATTCAAGAATTGGACGAACATATGTGCAATACGCTTTGGTCAATATTCGCTTGTCCCTTGAACGAAAGCATTTGAGGATTAGGCGTGTTCTAACAAAGGCCTTGTGAATGATTTGATTGATATGGGTTTGAAGTTGAGTTCACTGTCGACGATGACACCTAGGTCGCGTACATTGTCTGTGGAGGATATGGGTCGTGAGCAGATTGAGTATTTGTTGGGCATAATGCTGCTCCTCGTTGTTTTGATGGAAGCTTGGAAGCATTTTCTGGGGCCAATTATAATTGCCATAACACTAACTTGTCAATAGCAGTTTGAAAGGAAGAGCTGTGAGGGGATGATGATCATGAGTAAAGCTTGATATCGTCTGCGAATAGTTTGTATTTTACAGAGTTGTCTGTAAATGCGTCTACAACATCGTTTATGTAAACAAGGAAAAGCGTAGGCCCAAGCACACTCCCTTAGGGTACACCACTTGTCACATCTCTACTGTGGGATAATTGGCCATTCATCTTGACAGCCTAAACCCGGTTCGCCAAAAACCTCATCATCCACAAGAGCAGGTTGCCAGAAATACCGTAAGCTTGAAGTTTTGTCAGTAATTAAGGGTGGGGCACTAAATCAAAAAAATTTTTGAAATCAAAGTATATAATATCAGTACCCTGATGGTATTGCTTTGAGATTGACCAGTCATTGGTACACTCAATCAGATTTAAACATGTAGAGCTTGAATTCAGAAAACCGTGTTGACTGGGAGACATGAGGCTGTTTGTCTGAAAGTAATTGAGAATGTTTTTATTGATTATCTGCTCCATTGCACGACAACAAGAAGATGTTAGTGATATTGGTCTGTAATTCCCTGGATCGGATCGGATGTGGAACATTTTTTGTGAATCTCCAATCAAGGGGTATTTCATGCGTACTAAAAGAGAAGTTGAAAATATGGCAGAGTGGTAAGGAAATACTAAATATTAATTTTTACATCTGTAGCATTTACAGTTTCTGAGTAGCTGTTACTTTAAAAAAACAGATAACTCTTTTTTCACCCCACATATGAGGTCCTGGAAACAAAATTTTCAAAAAATCGTGAAACATGTATTTTCTTGTTTTTTTAAAGAAAAATCTAGATACCAAATTTCAAAAGCCCTTCCTTTTTGGTTTTCGAGATATGCGTTGTTTTAGAAAAAAAATTTTTTTCCATGTTCATTCTCTCAGGAGCAAAATTTTAAAAAATCTTTTCTTAGAGGGTGCTTCCGTTATAAGAGTAATATAAGTTTCAAATTTCACGTTTCTAGGATGAGGCGTTTCAGCTCGGCGTTGATTATCAGTCAGTCAGTCAATCAATTAGTCAGTCAGGACATGTTCTTTTATATATATAGACTATCGGGGTACCCGGCGTTGCCGGAGTTTTTAGAGGTTTTTTCTCTGTCCCCCGTTTCCTTCTCCGATTGCTCTCCTGCTCCCGGTCGCTTTCCCGTTACCGTTACCGGTTGCTTTCCCGTTCCTGTTCCCGGTTGCTTTCCCGTTCCCGTTTCTTGTCGCTTTCCCGCTCCCGTTCCCGATCGTTTTCCTGTTCCTGGTCGCTTTGCTTTTCCCATTTGCTTTCCCGTTCCCAATCGCTTTTCACTCCCGCTTGTTATCTTTTTCCCGGTCGCTTATCTTTTCCTGCTCGCTCTTTCGCTCCCTGTCGCTTTTCCGTTTTCGCTTGCTTTTCCATTCCCGTTCCTGCTCACGCTCGCTTTCCCGTTTGCGTTTTCGTTCGCTCTCCCGCTTCGGCTCATTTTGTGACCGATCTCAATTTTTTTCCCCAAAAATCTTCCTCTTTTGACTCTCAAGGTTGTGTGGAAATTTTATTACGATAGGATGAATGGTATAGCAATGCATAGAGGACATACATAAAACAGACAGTCATTTTCAGTTATAATTTTTTTTCCAAATCAATTGAGTTTTTATTCTACTAGTGAGTAACTAACTCTTGTATAGTTATCAATATAACTTATCAATTTTTTTATAAATTTAGTTTTTTAATGTTTTATTCTATTTCGATATAATTAATGTTGCAATGTAGCTTTCATTTTATTTTCTTAACCACGATGAACATTTCAATTGTCACAAAGCTACAATGAAGACAGGTTTTATCCAGAAATGAACGTGTTTCAACCGCGAACGACAAAACCGCAGACGGCTCTATTGACAGACGTAAGGACGGACACGCCAGCAAAGTGTTTCATGTAACAGACGCCTGCAGACCAGGTGAAATGGCTGCATTGGCTGTTGCTGAGACATTGCCCTCCGCATTGCGCTTCGGGCATGGCGGATATTCTGATGTCGCTGCCGTTGAAGTCGCAGTTCGTGGCCCGTTGGACTCCGTATATTATCGGATCGGAACCCACTGGTCCACTTCCGGCGCCACGAACGACCCAGCCACAGACAGCTCCAATGCCAGCCCTAATAGGGACGGGAGAATTAGCAAAGTTTTTCAAGTAACAGACGCCGGAAGACCAGGTGAAATGGTCGCATTGGCTGTTGCTGACACATTTCTCTCCGCATTGCACTCTGGGCAGGGCAAATGTTACGAGGTCGTTGCCGTAGAAGTCGCAGCCCATGGCCCATCGGACGTTTCCTGCGCCGAGTTGGAAGTTGATGGCCGATGTCCCGCCAACAACTATCATCAGCATTATCAACAGCATCTCCTATAAATAAAATTTAAGAATTACATTTCAAGGATAAATTTCACGCCTGACTAAAACAAATACAACAGAAAGATAGCATTGCATAACATAGCTTATATTATGCTGGTGATTCCATTTAAAATCAATGAGTAATTATTAACTAAATTTACTATATATGGCAGTTACAATAAATATCGCCATAGGCTATGGTTATATTCCCTACCTTGATGTTATTTGAATTGCACATTGAAAGGTGAAGTCCACTAAGAAGTAGATGTGTCTTGTATACACGACGACGGTGTACTGCAATAATTTATTATATTAGTAGGTATAAAAAGACTTATCAAAGCTTTATTCTTATTTTCCAATAAACTGCAAAACCATTCCAGCGGAATCGGTATACGATTTGGCGATATCGTAACATTGATGATCAGAAGCGGGATTTAAAATAAAATGGATTATTTGCAGTTCCTTGAAAAATTTACCAAGGCTGATTTGAAGCGGGAGCTTAAGAAACAAAAGCTCAATGATAAGGGAAAAAAGTCTGATCTCGTGGACCCTCTCCGGACGTCATTGGAGGACAATGGGTTTGACCCAGAGAAGTACGAGTTTGATGTAGAGGATGAATTGACGGAGGCTCTGAACTAGATGATGGAAGAAAACAGGGTGGCGCGGGAGGAAAACAGAGCAGCACAAGAACAATATAGAGCAGCCATAAACAAGATAATAGAATGAAACAGGGCGGCAAAAAAGAAACCAAAACAGTTATGGAAGGAATAAGAGAATTAATTCTTGAAGGTCAGCTTCGATTAACAGATGTAGAAAATGTAAGTGTTTCTGGTAGTGGTTTGTTTGAGTGTGGTCTGGACGGTAGGAATGTTGAGAGTTTGGTCGCAGGGATGGCTGAGACAGTGGTGGACACGGTTCTGGATCAGCGTGTTGCTGGTGAAGAAAATGATGTGGGTTGCTGCGGCAAAAACCCAGTTTAAACTGGAGTTCGCCAGCTGTGTCTTAGAACATGTGACTGATGACGGCCGTACAGACTGCACAGGTCAGGTGGGTCATGAGGAAGACAGTGAAAAAAGAAGTGGTCCAGTTTTTTGTCGGATCGCCTGAGTAAGTGATGCTACCCCGGAAGAGTTGGCTGAGTGTTGCTGGACTCTGACAGATTCTGGGAAGTCCTAGAATCCGCGGGAAAAATTTTGGAGGCGCCTGGTGTTGCCGGCGGCCGGTTGCAGACAACTCCTGGCACATTGGAAGAACCAAAGTTTTGCATAAGGGTATGCCGGGATTTTTGTGTGCAGGCCATAGAAGAGTTGTGTCCAGATGATGAGCGTCTTTTAAATTTAAATGGCTGTGGAGACTGCGCAGAGTGCCTTTCAAATGTAAAGTGCAATGCTTGCATGGTAGAAGATCGTTTTGAGAGACATGAGGATCGCTTGTGCAAATGTACCCAAGAAATTCCTGTTGCAGAAAATGTTTAATCAGTAGTGTGTTTAGTGGCAGTAGACGACAATCATGTGTTACGATTAATTAATAGTTAATTTCCATTAAATCTAAAAATTAAAATTTATAGTGTCATAAGTAAAATTTATAAAACATATTTGTCGAAAATCGAAATAACACTTGAATGTCTCTTTTATATGCTATCTTTTAACCAACTAAGCAAACAGACAAGTTTGTTGACATTATTTGGTCCAGGTGATGAGCGTGTCTTATTTCTGATATAACCAGACGAGCTGAACAATCGTTCACATGGAACTGATATGCACAAAAATGCTGGTTATATGCTAGTATGCACAAAATGGTCTTGGCAAGATATGACATTTTCGGATATTGGTGTTCATTAAGTTTCCACCATTGTAAAGGTATCATCTCCATTTTATAACGCAGTAATTCATTAGAAGAGTTATTGTCATTTTCGATTAATCGTTAAAAAAATTTATTCATTAAATTTAGCAGCCCTATATATATATATATATATATATATATATATATATATATATATATATATATATATATATATATATATATATATATATATATATAGTAGGCATCAGTCCATCTCGAGAGATGATGGTAGCGTCTCTGGGGGCAACGTCTGGAATGGCTAAGCAGACCGATCCTGGATCGACAGTCTCTGCTGCAGCTGCCGCAAGTGAAGCCGGATGGAGGGTCGAGAGCCTGTTTCTGCTGTCTCATCTTTTTCTTTGCCTTCTGGTTTCCAGATGCTTATTGCGCTGTTCCTTACTCTTTATGCTTTTATGGACAGTCTGGCGCCATCGGCGAGCTATTCCCATCTGTCAAGGTCGATGCCCGTCAGTTTGAAGTCACGTTTGCAAACATCCTTAAAGCAAAGTTGCGGGCGACCAGCTGGACGGTGCCCTGTTGCCAGCTCGTCATATAGGATGTCATTGGGTATGCGACCTTCTTGCATTTAATGCACGTGACCCAGCCAGCGCAGACGTCTTTGGCATAGAAGGAGGTGTATGCTCAGTGAGTTGGCTTGTTCGAGTACGGCAGTGCTGGTGATTTTGTCTTGCCTTGTTATGCCGAGGATGCGTCGGAGACAGCGAAAATAAAAATTTCTAGGCGATCCTCCTGCTTGGCATAAGTGGCCAAGGTTAATCGCAATACAACAGGGTGCTGAGAACACATGCCTGATATACTTTGAGCTTGGTTTTCAGTATATATATATATTGTTAAGATATCACCAAATCGTATACCGCGCTGAATAGAATTGTTTTGCAGTTTAATTGGAAAATAATAAATTAAGCATTGCTAAGGCTATTTATACCTTCAAATCTCTTAATAAAATAAATAATTAATGTCCCTAATAAATGTTTTGAATTCGTTAAGGTTTATCAATAGGAAGTTGATCATCAAACCAGTGATTTTACATTATTACTCCCTTCTTAATTCTGTTCGTCCCGAAAAGCATAGTCGCTTTTGAGAAATGCGACTCGGCCACGAACACCAAAATACCTTGATTTTTACTCGTGGCTTTGACCGCAATTTGCAAACAACATGGTCAAGTCCCTTGACCGTTTGATGCAGTTTATTCCAGTCCTTCTTTGGCTCATCAACAGAGTCTTTCTTTGGCTCATCGTCACCATATCTGCACGGTTCATCACAGCCTTTTTTGCATGCCTCGTCCTGAACATCTTTGCACGGTTTATCGGAACTGTTTGCTTTTTCTTCTTCCTTCACATCTTTTAGATCTTTCTCAAGAAACTCTTCAAAAGGTTTTTCGAAAACACATTCCATAAATCCAATAAATCCCTTCATCAAACTGTTATTTGATTTTACAATGACTCTTAGTCTATCTGATCTAGAATCCTCTGTGGATTCATCTGATATAGAACTCTCGGTACCGTTCTCTGTTCTTGGCTCATCTTTTTCAGAGTTTTTGCTTGCTGCATTGCTATTGTTGTTTTGGAGAAGTTCATCGCCATCATGTATGTTTTCTTCTAAGCTACAATCGAACGTTTTCTTTTCACATTCCAACTCGGCTCTTTCGTCGGTGTCAACTTTCGTATCGTCCAGCGGATCTTTCTTCAAATTATCGCCATCGTCTCTCAAATCAGTGTCTTCTTATTTGTCAAGTTTACTTTGACGTATTTCTCCATTGGAGTTTCGTCCGTTTCTAAATCCTCGGTTGCTTCATCCGAGTCAGATTCGTCACCAAAATCTGACCCTGAATATTCGGTGCCGTCGTCTGTTATGGAGGCTTCCGTTTCAGAACCGTCGCTGTATGGTTAAAAGCCATAGTTGTTATTGCCATTATTATAATCATCATCGTCACTTTCATCCTCATCATTTTGCATTTCGTTTTCAACATTCTTCTCATCTTCTTTAGTTTTGTTTTCGACGTCCAAACTGACTGTATCACTGACACCATCTTTGCATGGTTCATCTTGAGCATCCTTGCAAGGTTCATTATCATGACCGTCTTTGACAGGCACATCATCATGACCGTCTTTGACAGGCTCATCATCATGACCATCTTTGCATGGTTCATCTTGAACATTTTTGCATGGTTCATCTTGAACATCTTTGCATGGTTCATCTTGAACATCTTTGCAAGGCTCATCACCATGACCATCCTTGCATGGTTCATCTTGTACATTCTTGCATGGTTCATCTTGACCGTCTTTTTTGTTTCCGCAATTGTTTGTGTCACCATTGAGGAGTTCAAGAAATTTTTTCCTTTCTTGCTGTGCTGCTCTGTGTGCTGCTCTGTTTTCCTCCGCCATTTTATTCAGCGCCTTCAACAATTCATCTTCTGCTTCGAACTCATACTCTTCCGGATCAAACCCATTGTTCTCCAATGACGTACGGAGGCGGTCTACGAGCTCAGACTTTCTTCCTTTATCACTGAGCTCTCGTTTTCTAAGTTCCCGCCTCAACTCGAGTATCAAGAGCTCATCCAATGCTTTCAAAACCATTCTTGTATCCCACTTCTGACACCAATGTTACGATATCGCCAAATCGTATACCGGGCTCAATAGAATGGTTTTGTAGTTTTATTGGAAAATAAGAAATGAGGCTTTACTAAGGCAATTTATACCTTCAAATCTCTTAATAAAATAAATAATTAATGTCCTTAATAAATGTTTTGAATTCGTTAAGGTTTATCAATAGGAAGTTGATCATCAAACCAGTGATTTTACATTAATATATATATATATATATATATATATATATATATATATATATATACTACCTGACCCAGCAAACGTTGTTTTGCTTTTTAAATTATTTTGGTTTTTTTACTAAGAGTTTAATGTACAAAATTATGACAATTTAAAGAATCAATATCGAAAGCAATCCAGTGTACAATGCCCGGGGTTTTTGAAAATTTTTCTATCGTTCTTCTCTCTTGTTCCCGTTTCCTTCCCGGCTTGCTCTACCGTTCCCGTTTGTTCTCCCGTTCCCGTTTATTATCACGTTTCCGCTTGTTTTCACGTTCTGCTTGCTCTCCCGTAAATTTATCCTTAATGTAAAGTTTTATTTGGCAAGTGACGACAACTAAGTTGATTTTTGATGAAAGTAATTTAGGTTATGACATTTGATTAAGTTACTTTTAAAGGAAACGGTACATTTGTAACAAAGATAAAAATAACACACACACACACACACACACACACACACACACACACACACACACACACACACACACACACACACACACACACACACACACACACACACACACACACACACACACACACACACACACACACACATATATATATATATATATATATATATATATATATATATATATATATATATATATATATATATATATATATATATATATATATATATATATTCTCGCAAGCAAGTTTCATTGAACTTTGTTGCCCATTTTGGATTCAACAGTTTCTTGTATAAACCTTGCAAAACAACAATATCTTTCTTTTCTGAAACAACGCCAAGCAACGTTTTAAAAACTTTATTTTTTCCAGCTGACTGGCCAGTTTCGGTTAATTTAACCATTTTCAGAGCTTCATTTTAAACTATAATAATAAAACGGTATATATTAAAATCGAAAAGGGCACTTTCTCAAACTTATAATAATAAAGTTATAATAAGATAGACAGTGTCAAAATATGAATAACTGATTCATAAAGCGCATTAAATATATATATATATATATATATATATATATATATATATATATATATATATATATATATATATATATATATATATATATATATATATATATATATATATATATATATATATATATATATCCAGTAGTGCTTTCCTGGGGGTTCGCAGGGGTTTACACCAACCTCATGATGTGAATGCTATGGTTTGTGCGATCCCCTGTTAATAAAAAAAAATTACTTTTAATTAAATTTTCTTGTCGGTTGTGTGGGCTAGTCACTATTATCAAAGCCCGAAAATTATGGACGCCCGAAAGTTGGGAGGCATTTGCTTCCCGCCTCCTTTGCCTATGCTTTCTCTTAATTTGTTGCCCATTGAACACTTGGTAGGCAGTTCCTTATGTTGGTTGAGGAACCATAACTCGGCAAATGAAACCAGGGTAAAAAAATCCAACTAGAAGGAATATAGTGGAAAACAAGTAGCTATTTGGAAATATTTTAAATGATTTAATTACTTTATAATAATATGTATGAATATATGAAATGGGAACTCTAGTTTAATTAAATAATTTTGTCTTTTCCAAAGTAAAAGTGAATATGAACGATGAATTGTTTTTTTCATGATAGTTTAATATTTATCAGCTACTGTGCTACTCTGTACTCTGCCAGGTAATATTTCAATGGGAATATTAACATTAAAAAATGTTAGAAAATACTCACTGCGTATGCGAACCCCCTGGTAAACTTTTTGGAAAGCATCACTGATTTAATCCCATTGTCGCTGTATGATAGCGAATCAGAGAGCTGTTTTTTGCAAACTTTTATTTAGGTTACAATCTCTGTTTGTGTGTGTGTGCGGCTTTCTCTGAACGCAAATCTTGCAAGTAAAATTTAACCAGTTTTTTGACTAGCTAGGAAGCTGAAACTTCCAGCATAGCTTTATATAGGATGACAATACATTACTCAATTAAAAAAACTCAATTTGAGCATTTTTCGCATTTCAAAATCGAGTGTATTTGAAATTAAAGTTTGTGTTGAAACACTCGTTTTTCTCCTATACTTGTTTTAAATTTAGAAAACATATAGTATACAATTTTAAACAAAAATAATATTGAAAACGTTTAAAAAAAACAAATCGAAATTTTTCAGTTTAAAGTTATTTTAAAACAGGGCTTAGAATCATGAGCTTGACTGAAATAGGTTTTGCTTCAAAGACCTGCTTTAAAATAACTTTAAATTGAAAAATTTCAATTTGTTTTTTTTATTTATTTTAAGCAGAATCATGAGCATGACTAATTTAGATTTTGCTTCAGCTTGAATTAAACTATCTATTTTTGCTATTGCATTGTTGTATGCTCTAACTTCGGGCTATATTTCAAAGCCAAAGCTCATAGTTAGAACAAGTTCAAAACTAGCCCATCGAAAACGGAATTCAAAAACTCATATAAGACGGTTTTTTTCTTGTTTTTGCTCTTGCTGACAATTTAGTTAAGCCAGCAAACAAATATAAAAAATAAAAAATTATGAATTTGTTCATACCTTGAAACAAGAGCAGATCTTTTTCAGGAATGTAGTAATAGCCAGGCTGTTGAGATGTCCTTTTAAAGGTTTTTTTTAGAACAGTGGTTAACGTGGCAATGCGAAGGCAATCAAGCAAGTGTACAAGTTACAAAATTGTTGCGTTTGAAAACAGATTGTAATGGCATCAACCTTTTGAAACGTGAACATTTCGTTATCGAAATTAAAATTAAAAAAAAACCATCAAAATCTGTTCAGAAAAGTTAGTTTTTTGTCCCATCGGAATGTTTTCAAATGCTCTGCATAAGCAGAAAAATGAGAGTTATTTATCATTTGTTAGGCTTAAAGTTTATAGTTGAGTTATTTCATCACAAGTTTTTTTCTCAAAATTACTGTGCCGATATTTAGTGGTGAAAAGTAAGAAGTTTATCATTTTTTCAATATTTGCACCAATGCTACATTTTACATTAATGGTTTTCAGCTTTTATTTGTATTATTATTAAACAGTTGAAAAAACAGCCTGTGTCAATCACACTACATTAAATAATAATGTACTAATTTTTCAGGAAAAACACTTTTTTCTCAAATTCTATTTTCCTCTAAAGTAAAACTGAATTTTTTTTTCAATTCCGTGCAAACAAATAAAAAATACTATTCATAATCTGTTATTTTTAGAATTTCTAATTAAATTATTTTATTGCATAAAAAACGTTTTATCTCATAATTTTTTTAATTTAATATAAATTTCAAAATACTTTTTAATATTTTGACCCTTCACCTATGATTTATTAACGAGTTATTAATCAAAACTCATCTAGAGCAATTTTGACATTTTGGCTTGTCAGAATCGTATAAGCAAAAGCTACCATTAATTGAAGTTATAAATGTGAATTTTTTTAGATATTAATTTTGTCTTCCTTCTCCTAAAATTTAAAAAAATCCATTTCTTACAGGTATTAGATACCAGATTTTTCTACACTAAACATTTCATGAATTTTAAAAAAATATTTTATTCCATGCTTCTGAAGAAGTGGGAAACTACTCGGTATTTGGATTATCAATTTCAGCATTTATTTTTGTCAAACACATATTTAATTATTCTTAAGTTTAAAATAAACAAATATTTAATTATTCTTAAGTTTAAAATAAACGTTGCAGAAAATTTTGAAAAATACTAAAATAAATCACGTTCCCCAGCTTACAGCTAAAACTAACCAGTTTACATACGCAAAACATAAGTAAAACAGCAGAACTCAAAGTATTTTTGGGAAACGTCAATGGGACTCGAAACACAAGGCTAAACAACACCGTGCTTCAGCTGCCGTTACGTCTGCATCTGGACAACTTAACCAAGAATCTCATAAATTGGAATAATTATAAAAATCAGGAAAAGATTAAATGAGCTTTTTCTTGAAGCGCCACGAAGACCTCAGTGTTGTATGGAAGAATTTTTGCTTGTTACAGATTATAAACTTTTGTTGGACAACAAGCCCACGCCAGATATTTTTTCTCCAAGAATGATAAGATGGTCAGTTATCCTTAGGGCTTACGATTTCAACTTAAGCCATAAGCCAGGAAAAATCATATCAAATTTTGATGCATTAAGCCGTTTAGCATACACTCCATCGATGGAAAGGGATAGCCACAGAAACCAGAAGCTCAGTGATTTCACCCTACTCAGTGGAGCAACATGATCTGTCCATACACAAGCACTGCTTGCTCTGGGGTAGTAGGGTGGTAATGTTAGCAAAAAACTTAAACGTGTGCTGGACGAGCTCAACATCGCTCACATAGGCATCGTACGAATGAAATGCTTAGCGCGTTCTTATATTTGCTGGCCTGGCTTAGATAAAAAACAGTGATCTGTTTCTACGTGTGAAACTTTTCAGAAAAATCAACATGCACTACCTGATGCTCCTACTCATTCATGGGAAATCGAGTTCGACTTCTTTCTAGTTCGACTCTTACTGCGATTGAGTTTTTCTGAAATTGAGCATAATATTTGTTTGGGTTTAGCTTGAAATATGATCATACTCGAGTTTAGTTCATTTTCTTAATTGATTTCACACAAACTATCTACACTAATTTTTAAATACACTAATTCAAACCACATTTATTGAAAGAGTTATTCCAGCAAGAAACCTATTACAAATCGAATTTGTATTTTAAAAAACTAACCCATAAAAACAAAGTTTTTATTATAAATCCTTTATATACGATCCTAGATTTTTAATTACTAATTCCTTTTACAGCCCAGAGCCAAATTCAAAAATTAAAAATCCGTTAAAATTTGGTGTTTTTTGAAAAACTTAATTATACAATATCCGATCAAACTGAAATTTTGATAGATTCAATTGTCTCGCAGCCCAAGTCGATGTGCCAAATTTCAGCTCGATCGGATAACGGGAAGTGAGTTAATTTTGAGACTCAAAGTTTGTGACCGACAGACAGACGGGAAGACAATCGAAAATAATATAAAGGATTTAAAAATAAGTGTTGCTCTAGAGTTTCTGGACTTAAACTAAAATCTTTAACAACGTTCTTCAAAACAATTTTTTAAAAAGGATAAAATAATCTCCACATGGAGAGGAATGGCATTGTGTTTTCAGTTATTTCAGTTACTCCGAAAATTATGTCTTTCACTTTACTTTAAACTTTTTCAAATTTGTAATAAATATTAACACGTACCTTATTTTCTATTCTAATACACTTTTACAAATTAATAAGCTCTGCGAAGTCGCATCTTGTAATTGCGTTTCATTTTAAGATATCATGTAGAATTTTATTTCTACTTTTAAACATATTGATTTATTTCATTGGAGAAAAATAACAATACTATCCATTATTAATTATTAGCTATAATATAAACAGTTACTTATGAAAACAATAAAGGCGAATTCTTTCCTTCGTCTACAGAGGTATACAAGCAAAGAAAAGTAGCTAAAGAAGGGCTTCCAAACAGGCCATACCACCACCTTATCTTTTGTTTTTTTTAGGTTTACTTTTCTCGGAATATTTTATATTGAGTTTTAAGTTGGGTTTGAGTTCGATTCAAGTTCGACCGCCATTGGTGAGTTAGAGTTCGGCGCATAAAAATTTGAGTTCGTTCGCGTTCGTTTCGAAATGCTAAAATTAGGGTTCGAGTTCGATTCCCATCTCATATATATATATATATATATATATATATATATATATATATATATATATATATATATATATATATATATATATATATATATATATATATACGGAAAACCTAGCGGATATATATATATATAGCTAGGTTAGCTGAGTTGGTAGAGTGTTAGCCTTGAATGTGAGAGCTTCATGGTTCGACTCCCACTCACTGCCTATAGTAGCCCATGTCAACGGAAAACTTAGCGGGTAAAATCGTTCTCTCCGTGGGGCATGTAAAAAAAACAGCGCCTTTGAACAACCCGGAAAATGCGCTATATAAATTATCAAACATTTACATTTACAATTTATATATATATATATATATATATATATATATATATATATATATATATATATATATATATATATATATATATATATATATATATATATATATATATATATATATATATTGTTATAAAATCGTCAAATTGTATTACAGATCCAGAAGAATGGTTTTCTAGTTTATTGGGTGATAATAAATAAAGCTTGGTTAATGCTACTTATGCCTTCTCATATAATCAACGTTAATAAAAATACTTGTCGGGATATCAATAGATGGGAAAAGTGAAATCAGTACCATAGATATAATACTACCCCCTTCTTAATCCTGTTCGTCTCGAACAGCATAGTCGCTTTTGGGAAATGCGACTCGGCCACAATCTAAAAATACCTTGATCTTTACTCTTGGCCTTGACCGCAATTCGCAAACAACATGGTCAAGTCCCTTGACCGTTTGACGCAGTTTCTTCCAGTCCTTCTTTGGCTCATCAAGAGCGTCTTTCTTTGGCTCATCGTCGCCATTTCTGCACTGTTCATCACAGCCTTTTTTGCATTCCTCGTCCTGAACATCTTTGCAGGGTTTATCTGTACTGCCTGCTTTTTCTTCTTCCTTCACATCTTTTAGATCTTTGTAGAAACCATATTTCAAATAAGCACCATCTTTTTTTTTCATTACACGATCTGAGGTATCTCTCCATCGAATATTCAGCACATTGTTTTCCATAACACAATCCCCCATCGAATATCCGCCATATTTGTTTCATGAAAATATCTGAGATAACTTTCCATCGAATATTCCATGACTGGTCTTTTTTTCCTCCACTTCTTAAGATCTTTCTCAAAAAACTCTTCAAAAGGTTTTTCAAAAACACGTTCCATAAATCCGATAAATCCCTTCATCAAACTGCTATTTGATTTTAAAATGACTCTTAGTTTATCTGATTCAGAATCCTCTGTGTATTCATCTGATTCAGAATCCTCGGTACCGTTTTCTGTTCTTGGCTCATCTTTTTCAGAGTTTTTGCTGGCTGCATTGCTATTGTTGTTTTTGTCATCTTTGTTTTCTTCCAAGCAACAATCGAACGTTTTCTTTTCAAATTCCAACTCGGCTCTTTCGTCGGGGCCAACTTTCATATCGTCCAGTGGATCTTTCTTCAAATCATCGCCATCTTCTCTCAAATCAGTGTCTTTTTTGTCAAATTAGCTTCGACGTATTTCTCCATTGGAGTTTCGTCCGTTTTTAAATCCTCGGTTGCTTCATCCGAGTCAGATTCGTCACTAAAATCTGACCCTCAATATTCGGTGCCGTCGTCTGTTATGGAGGCATCCGTTTCAAACCGTCGCTGTATGGGTAAAAGCCATTACTGTTATTGCCATTATTATAATCATCATCATCACTTTCATCCTCATCGTTTTGCATTTCGTTTAAACCTTCTTTTCATTTTCTTTAGTTTTGTTGTCGACGTCCAAACCGACTGTATCATTGTCACCATCTTTGCCAGGCTCGTCATCACCATCTTTGCATGGTTCATCTTGAACATCTTTGCAAGGTTCATTATCATGACCGTCTTTGACAGGCTCATCATCACGACCGTTTTTGTCAGGCTCATCCTCATGACCATCTTTGCATGGTTCATCTTGAACATCTTTGCAAGGCTCATCATAATGACCATCTTTGCATGGTTCATATTGAACAACTTTGCATGGCTCATCATCATGACCATCTTTTCTGTTTCCGCAATTGTTTGTGTCACCATTGAGGAGTTCAAAAAATTTCTTTATTTCCTGCTGTGCTGCTCTGTTTTGCTCGGTGTGCTGCTCTGATTTCTTCCGCCGTCTTGTTCAGAACCTTCATCAATTCATTTTCTGTTTCGAATTCGTACTCTTCTGGGTCAAACCCATTGTCCTCCAATGACGTCCGGAGGCGGTCCACGAGCTCAGACTTTCTTCCTTTATCACTGAGCTCTCGTTTTCTAAGTTCCCGCCTCAACTCGAGTATCAAGAGCTCATCCAATGCTTTCAAAACCATTCTTGTAATCTCACTTCTGATCACCAGTGTTATAAAATCGTCAAATCGTATTACAGGTCCAGAAGAATGGTTTTGTAGTTGATTGGGTGATAATAAATAAAGCTTGGTTAATGCTACTTATACCTTCTAATATATTCAATGTTAATAAAAATACTTGTCGGGATATCAATAGATGGGAAAAGTGAAATCAGTACCATAGATATAACAATATATATATATATATATATATATATATATATATATATATATATATATATATATATATATATATATATATATATATATATATATATATATATATATATATATATATATATATATATATATATATATATATATTATATATGTTACCCGGCTTTGCCCGGGTATTTTAGTGGGTTTTTATCTTTTTTCTCTGGCTTCCGTTTCCCTAACCGCTCGCTCTCTCTCTCCCGGCTGCTCTCCCGTTCCCAGTCGCTTTCCCATTTCTGGTTGCATCCCCGCTCGCTGTCGCATTCCCGCTCCCGGTTGCTTTTACCCTTTCACGCTCCAGCTTGCTCTCCCTTTCCTACTTACTCTTTTCGCTCACAGTCGCTTTTCCGTTCCTTTATTAAATTTCAGAGCCTTCCCAATGTGGCTTAGATAGATGGGCTGTAGCAGAATGCTGTGCACAGTCATCAAAATTAATCTGTTCTCTCGTTAATACTTTTGTTGTTTGGTTTGCTCGTTTAGTTACGTCTAAATTTTCTCAATTTCAATTAATATTCTTTAGTAAATTGGTTCCACTTTGCAAGTGTGATTTTTTGCAAAGGATATTTTGATAGACTAAAGCCGATAGCTCACACTGAAAATAATAATGAATTTATTAGTTAATGCTGCAATAATGTTAAAAAACCGCTCATATACATCAACAGGTTATTTTTATATTACAATACATTACCAATATATATGACTCTCAAGGTTGTGTGAAAATTTCATTACGATCGGATGAATGGTGTAGCAATGCATACAGGACATACATACATACATACATACAAACATTCATTTTTATTTATATAGATATACTAGCGGGTTACCCGGCGTTGCTCGGGGGTTTTTAGAGTTTTTTTATCGTTTTTCTCTAGCTCCCGTTTAATTCCCTTTTTCTCTCCCGCTCCCGGTCGCTTTAACTATATATATATATATATATATATATATATATATATATATATATATATATATATATATATATATATATATATATATATATATATATATAGTTCCCGCTCGCTCATTTTGTAACGGATTTCAATTTTTTTCTTTATATTTGATTTCCCTTGACTCTCAAGGTTGTGTGAAAATTTCATTACGATCGGATGAATGGTGTAGCAATGCATAAAGGACATACATACATACATACATACATACATACATACATATATACATACAAACATTCATTTATATACATATATATATATATATATATATATATATATATATATATATATATATATATATATATACATAAAAATATACACACACATATATGAGTGGAAATGGGAAAGCAAACGAAAGAGAGCAAGCGACCGAGATCAAAAGAGCAAGCGGGAAAAAGAAAATGACTGGGAGCGGGAAAGCAACCGGGAGCGGGAAAGCGACTGTTTTGCCCAAATTTTCATCTCGTTTTGCCGAATCTGTTTCCTTCCAACCCTAGCTCGTACGTCCAGGTTCACATACACAAACACAATAATTTAAACTTTTAAATCGTTTTATTATTGTTTTAATTTATATTAACAGTGTTCTCAGTCAACACGACAATCAATACGTTAGGCTGAGTTTCTTATTATTATCATACTACTTTTTTATAGTTTGTGAAACGAGTTACATCCACGGAACACTCAAGTATTGCGAGTAAACTACAAGCTACGATGGTGACGCCGGTAAGATTCGAACCGCTAACCTACAAGCAGACAGGCGAACCCTTTACCGCTATACCACTACAGCCTTTATATCCCATCTTTTAAATTAGATAAGATTTCAACGGTTTCTGTACAGGCCTGACATTTACTTGCATATAATAAAACCAAAATACATGTATTGTTATGAAGTTTTTGTTACAGACCTCTACAGTTGCGGGATATACTGACTCGAAATTACTCAACTGCTTGAACATCGCAGTCAAAGTTCTACCAATCATAAGCTTGATGCAACATTGAAAGGATTGCATCATAGTAGCTGGTTCGTTTACAGCTGTTACTAATTAATTTCAAGAGCTCTGATTTGACCCTGAATTTAAACAGGCAAGACACACACTCAGACAAACGCATACTTTTTGCCACAGTTTAAAAATATTTACATAATTATAACGAACTTCACTTTTATAATTTAAAAATGACTTGAAATCATCCGAGTAAAACTTTCTTCATTTTACTGGTCACCACAGGTAAGTTTTCTTCCTCTGAATCTGACTCCCCACTGGAAATTGGCACCAATGGGGAGCTCGTGCATTTTGGCGAACAAAGATATTGAAGCAGCGGAAGACGATACTTGCCACAAAAATCAACGAACTTCACTTGCTCCACGCATGATGAAAAATACACTCCTAAAAACAAAACACAAATTTAATGAATGAAATGCATATTAAAAACAATAAAATAAGCCTATATAAATTACAAATAATATAAAAAAGACTCGAAAAAAATGTAGTACACATTTCGAAATGGTAAGCTTCAGTATGAACAAACAGAGCATGCTCTGTTTACATTCTCGCTTAAGAGTTATGTGCCAACTAACTCAAGGTCAGGTGAACAACTGTGTCTTTTAAATGATTCTCAGTGATGTAACACTAACAGCTGGTTTTAATTATTTACTTACTCTGTAGAATATAAACTAGCAGCTTCAGTAATTTTTTTCTAAAACAATCTACATAAAAATTATTGTAAACTATAAAACAAGTTGTTCCAATTACCATTTTGTAGAAAAAAAATGAACCATAACAAAGATAAAAAAATATTTGGGACGACTATGAACCACAATCAAATCTACCTTTGCACCGAGGATTGACACACTGGTTGGCAGACGACAAATAACTAAATAGACACCTCGGTACATCCTGAAGAGTGTATGGCACGTTTCGAATTTTGATGGTCCGACCTGCAAGTTCTTTGAGAGTAGGAGGTTCGTATGTGAGATCTTGAACAAATCGAACCACGAGAGGATTATTTCGAAGGCTCAATTCAACCAAGTTCAGACTGATGAGGTCTTGAGGAAGTGTGGACAATTTGTTGTTGTGCAGGCTCAATGACTGGAGATTTTTTAATCTGACCAGCGTGTTCGGGAGCTGTTCAATGAGGTTGTCCGACAATGTGAGCGACACTAATGATTCCATGTTGCCAACTTCAGGTGGAATGGTGATAAGACGATTTCCTCCAAGATATAAGATTTCCAATCTAAATTTTTTGATTTATCAATTAATCAAATTAACGTATATAGGACCTCTTCGTTTATCCAATTAAAGTTAATAAACAAGTTTTATGCCTCATAAATTAATCACCAAATAAAGAACACTTGACAAATCTTTTGGAATGACCCTAACTAAGGAATTGATAAAGTTATTCTTAAGATCAAATTCTTGTATTGAAAAACTATTCTTTTTTTTTTAAATTTTGGAGCATGCTTCTGAAAGCTTTTAGTTGGTATTCTTATTCCCGCCTACTTGCACGTATTAAATATCTAGGGTTTCCCCTATCAGTACAGCGATGACTAATTACACCCAACTGAAAAGTTATAAATTAGAGCTGAACACTAGCACATATGAGACCATACATGCAAATAGAGTTTTGACTATATCGAATGTTCAACTACCCTTGCAACAACTAAATGTTTTAACAAATCAAATTCAAAATCAAAATTATTTAAAGCCGATGTCGTAAACGAATCTATGAATTTCTTACACTAAAAAACTCATGGAAATATAGATTCCATTAGATTCCATTAGATTCCATATATATATATATATATATATATATATATATATATATATATATATATATATATATATATATATATATATATATATATATATATATATATATATATATATATATATATATATATATATATATATATATATATATATATATATATATATATATATATCTATATATATAAAAGAACATGTCCTGACTGACTGATAATCAACGCCGAGCTCAAACGCCTCATCCTAGGAACGTGAAATTTGGAACTTATATTACTTTTATAGCGTAAACATCCGCTAAGAAAGGATTTTTGAAAATTCTGCTCCCGAGGGGAAAAAACTGGAAAACAAACTTTTTTCTAAAACAATGTATATCTCGAAAACCAAAAATGAGGAGATTTTGAAATTTGGTATATAGATTCTTTTTAAAAAATAAAAAGATACGTGTTTCACCATTTTTTGAAAATTCGGTTTCCCGGACCTCAAATGTGGGTTGGAAAATTGGGTTATTTGGTTTTTAAAGTAGCTTCTACTCAAAAACTGTTAATGCTACAGGAGTAAAAATTAGTATTTAGTTTCTACTCTAAAAATAATGATATACGGGTTTCACAATTTTTTGAAAATTTGGTTTCCAGGACTTCAAATGTGGGGTGGAAAATAGGATTATTTGGTTTTTAAAGTAACTGCTACTCTAAAACTGTTCATGCTACAAAAGTAAAAATTAGTATTTAGTTTCTACTCCAAAAATAATGAAATACGTGTTTTAGCATTTTTTGAAAATTTGGTTTCCAGGACCTCAAATGTGGGGTGGAAATAAGGGTTATTTGATTTCAAAATAACTGCTACTCACAAACTGTAAGTGCTACAAATGTAAAAATAATGAAATACGTGTTTTAGCATTTTTTGAAAATTTGGTTTCCCGGACTTCAAATGTGGGGTGGAAAATAGGGCTAATTGTCTTTTATAGTAACTGCTACTCAAAAACAGTAAATACCACAGATGTAACAATTATTATTTAGTTTCTTTTCTAAAAATAAAGATATACGTGTTTCACCATTTTTTACAAATTTGGTTTCCCGGACCTCAAATGTGGGTTGGAAAATTGGGTTATTTGGTTTTTAAAGTAGCTTCTACTCAAAAACTGTTAATGCTACAAAAGTAAAAATTAGTATTTAGTTTCTACTCTAAAAATAATGATATACGGGTTTCACAATTTTTTGAAAATTTGGTTTCCAGGACTTCAAATGTGGGGTGGAAAATAGGATTATTTGGTTTTTAAAGTAACTGCTACTCTAAAACTGTTCATGCTACGAAAGTAAAAATTAGTATTTAGTTTCTACTCCAAAAATAATGAAATACGTGTTTTAGCATTTTTTGAAAATTTGGTTTCCAGGACCTCAAATGTGGGGTGGAAATAAGGGTTATTTGATTTCAAAATAACTGCTACTCACAAACTGTAAGTGCTACAAATGTAAAAATTAGTATTTTTAAGTTTTGTGCCGGTTAAAAGTAGCTAAGTCCAGTTTATCATCGGCCGGGCCAAGCCGTTATTTTAGAGTCTCCATACGGGCCATGCCAAACCTTAAATCAAAGTGGGACGGGCCGAGGTTTTTCACCAAGTATTTAGATATTTTAGTGATTTTAGGGTCTTCAGTTTGGCCGGGCCAAACCTGAGGTCAAGGTGGGACGGGCCAAAGTTTTTCATCAAGTATATAGAACTTCTAGGCCTGTAAAAATGGGCCGGGCCTAATTCAGACGGGCTGTGCCGGGCCAGGAGTTTGGGTTTTTAAAACGGGCTGGGCTAATTTGTCGACGGGCCGATCCGAGACCTAAAAAAATGATCTCTACTATGGATGCACGGTTCAAACTCTCTAATTTCATGCGAGCGAAGCCGCTGCGGGCACTGCTGCTAGTATATATATATATATATATATATATATATATATATATATATATATATATATATATATATATATATATATATAACCAAAGAATTCTTATAAAACAAACAAGGGTGCACTCAAGAGAGGAGGGGGTTCTGGGGTTAAAGCCATCCCCAAAATTATTCTGAAATGTTTTTACTGCATGAAAATATATTAATAAACTGGTTTTATTGATGATAAAAACACATAAAGCTTGATATAAAAATTCTTTTGTTAATAAGCCATTATATATGTTTTAGTCTATCTTTACTTGGGGTTTTTCAAATAAATATGTGCAAAAAAAACTTTTTTAGAAGTTGTTCATAAGAGAACAGATTAAATGGTTTAACCCTTCTGTTTTTGTGAAGATATTTCACACTAACAGTGGACTCTATTTTGGATAAAATGGCCGAAAAACTAAAAATTCTGACTTTTTTATTTGAAAAGGGCTTATTTGTCTAATTAGTACACAATATTTTGACATTTTTGA
Organism: Erpobdella octoculata; assembly: GCA_963978895.1. Classification (NCBI taxonomy): domain Eukaryota; kingdom Metazoa; phylum Annelida; class Clitellata; order Hirudinida; family Erpobdellidae; genus Erpobdella; species Erpobdella octoculata. Next base: position 27,944,367 of record OZ022243.1, on the reverse strand, counting down.
AAATATATAGATTTTTTAATTTGAAGTTATTCTGATTTTTGAACTCAAACTAGATTTAACTGTATTAAAAACATTTTTTGTTTGATATGGCTTAAAAATTATTAAATAATTGAAGATGAAAAATATTTCCAAATCCTGCACCTGATTTGTTTCTTAAACTCTCCCCTCCCCATAAAAATTCTGGGTGTGCCACTGATAACAAAATTCTAACCAATTGGTTACCCGATATTATAAAACATATACTTTTGTCTAAAATATAACTATAATATAATTTTATTTTACCATGAATTTGTAATGCAATTTTTAAACCAACGTTTTTAAGCGTCCTATCTCTTTTGTGATGGCGGTGATGGAATTACCACCAATGTAAAGGCTTTTTAACAAGGACAGCTCAGTGAATTGCATGGGAACGTCTGTAAACAAATTTCCACTGGCATTCACCAGAACCAAGTTCATCAAGCCAAAGTCTTTCGGTATTGACTCCACAGTCAAAAAATTGTTTCGGCAAACAAAAGACCGCAACAATGTAAGCTTGCAGATTTCTGGAGCGATGTAAGATATTCGATTGTTGCTGATATCCAAATGTACCAAACTTCCGAAAACACCAATCTATTTGAACAAAGTATAATAAGCACTTTAAAATGAGTAATGTGAAAAAGGTCAAAACATTTCAACTTATTCGTTGAGTGATGGTTATTGCATCTACAATATCTCCATCATATACTTATTTTACGTTTATGCATAAAATTATAGAAGATGTTTCACTGACATGCAAAACGTACCTCAATTGGAATAGCTAGTAAATTATTATATTCCAAGTGCAAGTTAATAACAACACTTGATCTATCAAGCAAAAACTCTGGAAAACATTCGAGATCTGAATAAGATAAATCTTCTGAGTTTTCTTCAAGAAAATAGGGTTCCATTTCTGCTAGCAGCCTGTGGTACCGAACTTCTGATATCCCAGAAGCTGGAGGTGACCATGACTGCTTCATATCGTCAGCGTTTTCCTGCCGCTTTTTCCCACTACCTCTTTGTCGACCACCACTAGCCATACTTTTTTTGCTATTATAACGAATACTATCGTGTTGCGTCTACCTAGACTAGTGAAAATAAAATGTATTTATTGTTATTATCCACGCCGCAAGATTATAACCTGACTCTTGAAAAACGTTTCATTTGACCTTTAGTTCTGAGAATGCGTTTATATATACGAGCAGCCATAACCTTTGAACCACAATGTAGCTTGTTCATATCGAAACTTTAATGATGAGCGCGTGCTTTGCGTCTTCATCTATTTTTGTTTTGTTTGTGGAACGGAAATTTTTATCTGTTACACTACTAATCCGGTTTTCTTAGGTAGTTAACTGTTAACTAAACAGTTTATTATAAGCTTTTGAAATAACATACTTTACTGAGAATCTATGACGTTTCACTCAAAGGACTTTCCACCCGAAAAATTTTATTTTTCACCCGAAGGACTTTTCGCCCAAAAACAAGACATTTCTCTCCAAAGAATCTTTTGCCTGAACAATAGTTGCTTGGGTGGAATGCTGAATGCTAGATTAGTCTGGGGCGAATACAGAATTCTGAGAACAGGGGGTTCATGCATTTGCACACAAAATTATGCGTTGTAAATCTTCACTTTACCCGCATTTTTAGAGGCGTACTTAGGGGGCAAGGGAACACGTGTCCTGGGCGCCATTTAGACGGGACACTAAAAGCCTTTTGAAAGATGCGCCTAAATTTGTAGAAAAAGTACTTACGATTACCCCTTAGTTGTCAGCTATTATTGAAGACAAAAGTGCCTGATGTTTTTGAAAATTTTTGGAAAAAGTACCGGCGACTTCATGTTTTAGTGTTGAGGACAAAAAAAGAAGAAAATCATTTAAACTGTCATTAAAATAGAATGTAGTGTAGTAAACCTTATTCTATATTGTTAACAGGTTTGTGATGCAAAACGTAAATTACCTATTAGTTTGGTATGGATAATTTATGAACATTAAAATATATCATTATTAAAGAAACTTTTTACTGAAATTCACAAAATAAAACAGTGATAATTCAATCACTTTATTATATATTTATTCCTACTTGCACGCTTCATAGTACGGAAAGGGTGCTATTTATGGGGCGGATAAGATTAACAAGAGGAGGGAGCTCAAAACGTAGTAGGTAAATTTTTTTCCTTATTGTGTTGGATATAAATATTGACATGTACATTTTTTCCATAATCAGCCATTCAAAAACTGAATTTTTGAAACATTGTTTAGCACAATAATATAATAATTGATTAAGTTTATTGACTTTCTTTGCAGTCAAATTTTGTACAACCCATGGTATATCATCGTAAAGGCATGATAAAAAACAACGAATCTATACAATAAACAAAACAAAAAAACCAACCCAACTGGTGAGTATCAGCAAAGTGATATTTATTTACATAGCAAGAGCAATTTACAAGAAAGTTGTTATGCTTTAAACATTTGAACATAACAAGTTAAAAAAAAGTTATTAATCTTAAATAAATACAAGAAATCAATTTTTTTTTTATGAACGATAACACGAGGAGTGAAACGGTTCGTATGTTCTGTAGTCTCTCCATGTTGGTGGTAAAAAATTGTTAAGATGCTTTTGGCACTTTGTGCATGGTGCAGAGAAAAGATTTTTGTAATGACTTAACCAGACCTGAATTGAAAAAAAAAGTTTAAAGAGTCATAAGAAGGAAAATATTAAGCAGTCCCAATAAATGCTGGAAAATTTGAGGCTCAGATTACTTATGAAATCAAGTGATTGGTAAATGACACACACATTACGAAACATCTGATTTAAAATAGAAGCATGCATAATAATAAGGACAACGTGAAAACGAGGGAAATATAGTAGGTACACAGTGGTAATGGAAACAAATTAATGGGATTTCCAACGTTGAAGTATTACCATAAAAATTGGGACGAATTTTGCCTCATTAAAGCATTAATGAAATCATATTTCTTAAAAACATTTCTATATTTAAAACTCACCAATTCCAAAGTCCTAGTTCACATTTTGACTATGGAAAAAGCATTTCATAAACTCTAAAAGTGAAAATGGGAATAAAGCATTGGGAAAAGACCGGGGAATGATTACGAAATACAGTGTTCACACTTCACACCTCTAATTTGAACATGCAGAAGTGAAAAAATGGCAAGGGGCATAGGAGTGAAGGTAGTAAGAAAAGGCATGGCATAGGTGGTAAAGTTGAGGGGAAGCAGTGGAGAGGTGGTAGATATGTACAAACAGAAGTCACTCGTCTGCAGGAGACAAGGTGGCGATATAAAAGAAGCAGAACAATTGGAAACTACAAGTGTTACTGGATGGACAATGAAATTGGTATGGTAGGTGTTGGTTTCCTTGTAGAAGAAAACTGAGAGATGAAGCAAGTCAGAGAAAAATTATTGTCTTAAGGATTAGGGTAGTCTAGATATACTCTATAGGTTGGCAAAACAATGGAAGGGAAAGAAATATCACGACGATACATAATGAGCCAACATTGCTGCAGCACAAGTTCATGGAAGGTGTTCTACAGCTGGATGAGCATAGTCTCATGAAAAGAGAGACGTGTTTGTGAGTAAATGTAAAAGAAGCTGAAAGAGCACAAGAAACTGCAGACTTTTGAAACAGGAGTCGGAGAGATCTTGGCAAATAGATGGTGACATTGAGGTGGCATGGGGTCCATTGAAGAGTGTGTTGGATGTGGCCAGGGGAGTATGCAGAAAAACTGAAAGTAAACAGCAGCAACGAGAGACTCTGCAGTGGAAAGAGACAGCTGCTTGAAATCTACAACAAGCTGAAGAAGGGTGTAGATAAGTGGAAAACTATAAAGAACAAAAAGAGATATGACGAAACCAATTGAGCTGCAAGAAGAGGAATATCAAAAACACAAGAGGCTGAGAGGAAGAGATTCGTTAAAATGTTAGGAAAAGAGATCAAGAAGAGAATAATCTTCAATGCAGCAAACAAATTGTAAGGATCAATCAATTGGTGGGATGCATAAAAACCATAGACGGAAAGATCTTGGTTGATGAGTTATGGAAAGTGGCGAGCATCTTATGAAAAACTGTTGAAAGAAGAGTTTCTTAGGGACTAGAAAGCTCTAGCTGTGGCTGATGCAACTAGAAGACATTGAAAAAAAATTACTGCAGGTCCAACAAGCATAGTATCAGACATGCTCAAGGAAGCGGGTGTGGCATGCACAGCATGGGTAACAGATTAGAATACGGCATGGGACGATTTTTCGTGACCCGTCATTATGGCTTGTTCCGTTTTATACGTAAAATTGTAAAGCTCGGTCTGTCCCAGCCCGTGCTTATTTGAGCCTGGCCCGATTTCATAGGCCTAAAATCCCTTTACTTAACAAAAAATTTCATCTCAGTCTGGTTTGATTTCCGAGATGATTTGGTGTATGCTTGTAGAAGCTTTGATGTTGCCCAGTCAGGAGCAGGATCAAGTGCAAGAAATTTTGGGGAGAAAGTGTCAGACATGACCTGTGCAATCTGGGCTGAGTTGGCACAGGATAAGACTGAATGGAGGCACAAAACTGGAAGCAACCGGCCATCCCGCGCAAGCATGGAAAAATGGACGTAAAACCCGAAAGAGCAAATAAATTTAGATTGAAATTTTTTAAATAAAATAATTATTCTATTGAGCTACCATTAAACATTTCTCAATAAACTTTGCAAAGGATCCCAACCATAAATAACATCAAACAATGAGGGGTCTGATTTTTCGTGATGACATGTAAAAAGGACAAGCCGAGCTAAAAAATCAGCCATGATATCACTAAATTAAAATGCTTACCATGAATTGTTTATAACCCATTTCAGGACCAACAGTATAACAAAGAAGGGCACATTTAGCATGTTCATTTATCTGTAAATTAAAAATATCGCTTAGTTAAAGTATCACAAACTATCAAATATTCTCCAAATTTTATAAAAAGTTTGACAGTGTTTAATGTGATATTAGTCTTTAGATTTCTAGGCCACAAACACCTGTCTAACTTTTTTCACTTGTGGGCCCATTTCACTAAGCAACCATTTTTCAAGAGCCTACATAAGCAGGATTTGAACCGACTTTCTGTATTACAAGTCAATGTCCCAAATCGTATTATTTAAACAAAATCTAAACACTCACCTTCTTGAAGACTGCATGCCTGGACTCAGAATCATGAAGGTACTGGAACACAAATTAAAAACATATTGTTATGATACTAGATCATATAAGGGTTTTCTAAAATAATTTTAATTTTATCTACTTATATAATCTCCCAGCCTCACTCACTAACTCACCGGGTCTGGAATGTTGACTCATCCTTATGTAATCAACAAGCTATCTAGCAATGTTTTTCGACATCTACTTATATAATGTTTTCTGAGTCCTTATTTTTTTTATGATAGTTTATAGTCCTTTACACCAAGTGTTTTAAGACTGAATTAGCTGTATGTAGGATGCACACAAATACTTCCTGTCGTGTATCAAAGTTTGATCTTTTTAACTGTCCCTCCTCCTTTATCCAGGCTCGGGACTGGCTCGCAATTAGCGAGGCAGAGTTCTGAGTTCTTAATAGCTAGTTTACTTATAATGTTTATTGCTTAGAGTTAAGTTATTTCGTAGGGAATAAGTTGAAGAAAGTCAGCGTGTGTGTATGTTTTTATAGTGTAGTTGAATTGTTTTTCTGAACTTGAGTTGTTTTTTATAGTTGTGTATATATGTGTGTGGTAGCTCACTTGTTGATCATTGGATAAATTCAAAGTGACAGTGTGAGTGTTATTTGATTATTTTATAATTATGTAGCCTAGATTTTTAACAAGTATAAGTGCTTGCACTGATCAAACTCTTGTTGGATGATAAGCACTTAACTAGACTTAAATAATTTTCAACACCAGCAATTGAATCCAGTCTAATAAAAATAGTAAAACTATAAAATAATACTTGCAAAAGATAAACACACACAAGAACTTCAACAGATTATCAAAATATTAAAACTTTTTATAATCTTTGACAATATTTAGAGTGGCGTAAATCCTAAAGAACTTCAAGGCCACTGAAGGGTTTTTTGCAGAGCCAACCGTTTATAGGCGCCTACCCCTTTAGCAATGCGAGTGAACTCCTTGCTTAAGGGAGTTACGCTGGTGACGCCGGTGAGGCTTGAACTGCCGACCTAATGATCGACAGGCGAACGCTCTACCGCTCTGCCACCAGCGCCTCACTGCAATAATTCATGGCAATAATTGTCGATATAAACTTCTCAACCTCAATGACCCCTTTTTAACCCTGTTGGTGCTAAACAGCTTCATCGTTACCAAAACACCTGGCAAGGCGATAAATATTAAAAACCTTTAACTTTATTCGTAGCCCTGACCACAATCTGGTGACGACGTCGCCAATTTTTCAACAGCCTGATACAGTCTTTTCCAGTCTGGGAAGAACCCGGACGATCGTCTTACTTTGCCCTTAGGATTGCACAGCCACACCAATAAACACGCCAAATAAACTTCTATGCAGCAATTCCGTAACTGAAAACTGCCTTCGATGCGCTAGAACGCTTGTTTGTTCATGTGCATGTGAGTGTTTGGAGATGATGCTTAATGGATAAGTGAATGAGGCTAGGAGATTATTAAAATAGATATTCATTACAGAAGAGGCCACAGTAACTCAAAGACGTTGTTACAATAGGGTAAATAACTCGCCAATAATAAAAAAACCACAATTATAACATAAATAAATAAAAACAAAAACTAACTTTTCCTGTTTCTTTGCTTTTCAATTCCTCACTGAAAGCTTTGATGACAATGTTTTCAATGACAAACCCTCTAACTAATAGTAAAGCCCTCAGAACACGTGAAACAGTGACTTCCACAACAAAAGGATAATTATACTCCATAAAGTTCTTTGGAGGTTTGAAAATAGAAATTGAGAGATGGGTTAAAAGTTTAGTGATGGAGTTTGAAAATTGTTCCAACTGCCTGTAGACATAAATTTTAAATTAATTATTAATTAACTAAAAATTCAATACATAAATGATTAACAATTTTCAATTAATTTTTTAGTATTCAAAAATCAAAACGACATCTTGAATTCACCAATGAAATATATATATATGTATTTTGAAATGAAATGTAATTTTTTAAGTGACCCAAAGATATAAACGAGCTTTTGGCAGCAGTATTGATGACAAACTGAAGTTGTGAGGTTGACAGACCGACATGTGTGGAGTTGCAATTGTCGATCAGTGGCAGAATGAGATGTGACGATTGTCTTTCCTCCGAGGATCGGTAGGGATCTGCTCACGTTCCTAATCTGCCTGAGAATTGAGATAAGATGGCATTGCAAGCAGGCAAGCATGTGACCGCAGGGTCAGGTCAGTCCACGAATACTCTGAGGTTTCTAACCGTAGATCGTAATTCCTCTAAAGGGAAAGCGATCATGGAAAACATTTTACACAAAAAAAGAAATAGTTACAAATAAATACAGAAAAGCAAAAAATATAAGTGTCAATAAGGTTTAATTAAAACTGTTGAAACAAAAATGTTTTAGCCGCTGTTTAAATACTGAAGAACTCAGAGTTTCATTTCTCACGCTATCAAACAGACTGGTCCTGCTGTTGAAAAGGCTCTTGGTCCAAAAATGTTAAAGTTTGTTCGAGAAATAATAACATTGGCTTGGGTTGTTGAACAAGTGGGTAGAGAGCAGGAATATCAGAATTCAGTTTCAGTATTTGTAAAAAAAAGGAAGCCCAACTTCAATTTAATTCTTAAATGTACAGGCAAATCTCGAATATCAGTCGAGATTGCCAAAGTTACACCATCAGAGGATGAGATGGATGAAAGACTGCTGTCAAAGCCAAAGATGTTGATAGGATTTTTTTAAAACATGATGGAAAACTTCCAATAGATTTTCAAAATTCAACTTACGCAGCAGTAATCTGGTATCCACTGACTTGTTTATTAGATTTTCTTGAATTTGAAAGAGAACTATATGCCGATCTTTTCATTGCAACTGGAGCCAATATGGTCAGTGCGTGGTTATACTGCTCCTGTAGCTGAAAGTTAAATAATATAATTAGAAAGAGTATGATGACATATTACAAAGTAATTTGTATAACAATCGGAGGTAGTTGTTTATGGTGCATGCCTCTTCACACCTCCTACGGAGGCTGGTGACGACGGTTAGATTCGAACCACGGTCCTTTGGACCAAAAGGCGAACGCTTTACCGCAAAACCACCAGCACTCCCTTCAGATTTCAACTATTTTATTTAAGCGATGACATATATAGTAGGCTTTAAATTTCAGTCCTACTATTTTATTATTTAATAATATCACTTTGTTTATTTTATAAATAAGAATAACTTCAATACACCGACATTTTTAGAATAATTTTGCATAAAATGGCGGTCACGGGGGTCAGCAGTTGATAAAATAGGTTCATACAGGCTTGTAATAAAATTTATTATGCAGCTGTCCAAGTGTTGTCTGAATGGCTAGCTGTTGAGAGTCGGGTCGCAGAGACAGCTGAGCCAGTGGTAGGCACGGTTCTGGACCTGCGTGTTGCTGGTGAAGAAAATGTTGTGGGTTGCTGGAGCGATACCCAGTTTGAACCAGAGTCTACCAGTTGTGTCTCAGAACATGCGACAGCCTGGTAGACTGCACAAACCAGGTGGGTCAAAACGAAAACAAAGAAAGAAAACTTTGATCCAGTTTTGTGGCGGTGAACCACCAAGGTGGGCCCTGTGGCTGAGTGTGGTTGGACAATCTCCTATTACTATTGTTTACGTACGGCCGGCTATATTTCGGCGCATGTTATCATCGATTTTCTCTTAAATATTAGTCTGAACTATTTGGTTTTCGGTGCGGGTCGACTTGCGTGCCTGTTTTACTTCAATACCGTCGGTTTTTTCAACGCGTAAACAACTTTTTCACGTTTTTTCCGTCGGTTGACAGTGGTTTGAATTATCGCCCAGCATGGCCGATGTGGTTAAAACTCGCAAGGAGTCTAAACAGGAGGCTTCCGACGTCTTTCAGAAATTGGGACTGAGCCTGTGCGATAAGTGTGCCAGGTGCAATACAGAGGCAATGAATAGTCTGCTAGGAAGACTTCACACAAGCAGCGAAGACGGTTCAAAAGGGTTGGAGGTGATGGCTCAGGATATCAAGGAAATCAGAGATACCATAAAGAAAGACTCCGGAAAAAGGGAGGAGAGACTTGCAGACGAGATAAAAGAACTTTCCCTCAATAGGAAAAAACTCAACGAGGTCCTCGAAGAAGTTAGGGGTTTGACAAAGAAAATTGCAGATGTTGATCTTGAACCTCTCTCAAATAAGGTTGATACAGCAACAAAAAAGTGGTCCGATCTTTTCAAAGAAAGGGTTGACGAATTATCAGAAGGCGTCAAGAAAATACACCATTCTGTTCTGACTGAGAAGGGTGAGCAGGCATCAGGCATACAGCTTTGCCTTAAAAAAGCTCTCGACGCAAAGACACAGGATGACAAAGATGAGGAAGCCGACAAGCTCAGGAAAAGGACCTCTGTTGTTGTCTATGGGCTGGGCGAGTCGAGTTCGTCTACACCTGATAAGCGCAAATCGGAGGACAAATCGAAGATCGAGGAATTGCTGAAGTTAATCTCTTGTGATGATGTCGAAATTGTTAACTTAATTAGACTTGGGAAAAGAATCGAAGGAGAGAGTGAACCTGCTCGACCAAGACCGTTGAAACTGGTATTGAAAAACGAAAATCAACAGTCGAATCTTCTCAAGTTGGCAAAAAACTTGAGGATGATGAAGGAAGGAGGTTGGTCAGCAGTTTTTATACATCGGGATATGACTCCAAAAGAAAGAGAAGCACGAAAACTCCTAGTCGAAAGTATGAAGCAGAGAATACGAGCTGGAGAGACGAATCTGTTCATCGCGGGGGACAGGATAGTCACCAGAAGACTTCCCGTTGCGGGAAAAATCTGAAAAGCTCCAACACAGAATCATACGTTCGAAACAAGTACTTGACTATTGGATATTTGAATTGTCAGTCGATCGGAAATAAAAGTGCATCGCTGAACATGATCTTGATGCCTTCGCAGTTGCCGAGACTTTTCACGAATCATCAGAAGACATCACTCTCGCAAGAATCACACCAGATGGATACACGTGCGTGGATCAGGCACGAGAACGAAAACGTTTGGCGAGGTCTGCTACACAAAAGATGCAATCTGGTCGTCTACTGGGGGGCGGGGTTGCGTGGATTTGCAAAGAATTGTGCAAAGCCCGCCGAATGAATCTTACCAGCAAAGTTGAGACTTTTGAATTCGTTTCTGTAATGCTTATCTTAAGGAGTGTTAGAACAATTGCTGTGGTCATTTACCGGCCTGGAAGTGAACGAGTTTCTGACCAGTTCTTGGAGGATTTCAGCCAGATGCTTGAAGAATTAACTGTTCACAGCTGCCATATTCTTGTCGTTGGAGATATCAACATTCACTTGGACAAACCGGATGATGTATGGACAATGAAATTCAACACGATCGTGGATTGCTTTGGCCTTGTCCAGAATATTTCTTCACCAACCCACAAAGCCGGACATACCTTGGACGTTGTCACCACGAAGGACCCAGCTCAGTCATCTTCTGTTGCTTGTGAAGTGTATGTTCCATCTGTGTCCGATCATTCTCTCATCATTTCAAGACTGCCACTCATGAAACCAAATCCTGTATCACTAATGGTAACAGGCAGGGCATGGAAGACCTTTGATCGTGATCTTTTTTTACAGGATCTCAAATCAAGCAAACTCTGCACTGAGGACAGCAGCTGGAGCGGCCTTGGACCGGATGAAATGGCTGCGATGTATGACCGATCTTGTTGAGAAGCATGCTCCACGTCGGTCAGCCTTGAGAAATTATCGTCCGATCACTCCATGGTTCAATACTGCTTGCGGCGAGCAGAAACGAAAAGCTCGTTCTCTTGAAAAAATTTACAGAAGAACCCGACTGATCTCTGACCGTGATAAATGGGTTGCGCAGTTACGTTTTTGCCAGGATTTTTATAGGAGAGCACAGGATGCGTACTGGCAAAATACGATTGCTGAGAGTGCAGGAAACGCAAGCAAGCTGTGGAGAGATTTGTCTGCCGTGATGGGAAAGAAACGATCTTTCATTCTTCAGGATGGTCTGACTGCAGAGCAATTCATGAGTTCTTTTGAGAAGAAGGTCACGGACGTCCGAGCGTCTACCCTTGATTCGGATACGCCTGAGTTCAACACCTTCTCTGGAGAACGTTTCAGCAGCTTTGCGACTCTTACTAAGGATGACGTCAAGGACCTAATTAAGAACTCTCCAAACAAGTCATGTGGTCTAGACCCGGAGTTTATGTTTTTAGGAAACGACTTAAAACTCATTTTTTTCTTCGCATGACGAACGGATATTGACCCTTTTTGTTTCTGATGTGTGATTCTGTTCATTTGTTTATTTTGGCACTGCCGCCTCGTGCTCTGAGAAATTTTTCTTTTTAGAGAGCACGTTAAATAAATAAAATAAATAATAATCTCGGATTCTTTGGAGGAAACGGAGGTGCTGCGGCAAGTGCTTTCCGTAGAGGTTAAGGAATGTTCAGAAAACTACCAAAAGTTCAGAAAACTACCAAAAGTTTCTTAAGCAGGCCATTGAGGAGTTGTGATGCCTGTTCTATTGATGGGGAGGCATGCGTCAAAAGCAGAGTTCGGCTGTGGAGTTGTGATGCAGGTGTTTTGCCTGAAGTGGTTGATGTCATTGATGATACGTATTTGAGTGAAAGGCTTTTCTAGAGTTTTAAAGAGCCATGTGCTGATCAGCAGAGCCATGTTGCCCTTTGTCAAGGAGCGTGACATAGTAGCACGAGTTCAAGCATGAGTTTGCATTGTTTGGAGCTCCTAGAAAAATTTTTGTCTTGAATCAAAGAAAAGCATTGAAGACAGTGCGAGTAATAAAGCTGTTGGAGTAATCCTGTTTTCAGCGACTATGCCAGACGACAAACTTGCAGTAACTGAGATTTATGGAAAGTTCCTGTAAAGAAAGAGGAGCAGCTTGCACTTAAAGAAATCAGATAGTTTTGTGTGAATGTTAATCTTGTGTTCAGAAGCTCGGTAAATGGTTAGAACGTCAAAAACTGACTGTGCTCTACAGTTGCAGGTGACCTAGTGGAGGCTCGTTGTGATCAACAGTTATGTTTGAGAAAATTGAGATATAACGATTTGGTGTGGTATTCAAGACCACAACGCAGAATCAGAAGATCACACAGGCTCCGGCGAGACAGGAAGAGACTGCATAAACAGTCAAAAGAATTGACCATGTCGTTTGTGAGTTGCGGTCAAGGCCATGAGTAAAGATGAAAGTACTCTGTGCTCATGGCCTTTTCGGGGGTTTCAGAGGCGACTAGGCTGTTCGGGACGAACAGAATTAAGAAAGGGGTAATATTAGGATCTATACCATTCTACAAAACCCAAATATGGTTGTCAATATAATAAGTGACTTTTATACAAGTTTCATTTAGAATCTTTTTTAAAAGGAGTAAGTTCTCATTTTATCAGGTATCATATTTGTTCATTTCTATAAGAAAATTTTCCAAGACCAATAGAACAAATTAATACTCCTCATCTTTTTTTCATTTGTATTCTTAATTAATCATCTTATTTCGTTATGTTTTTTTATATTTCAGTTTTTCTCTTGAAAATCTCGATTATTATGCTTACCTATATGTAAATATTGAATTTATGTTAAGGGTGATCCATGGGAGTCCTTTAGACTTATTTTACTTATCTTTGATATTATGCAAATGTTGAACTTCTGTTTATTTTGGTCCAAATAAAAGATAACATGTAATGTAAAATGTAAAAAACACACCTTAGAATACCATTTGTAGGTCGGCATGACATGTTGAGACAACTGAGATTGGTCAAGCATTGGGTCACATGACAGTATTGAAACAGGACCAGGAGTTAATGGAAATGAAAGAGCTTGTGATGAAGTAACAACTTTTTCTAATTCTCTGAGAATTATAACAACTATTGAAAAAAAAATGCAGATGGACATTAGATCCTACAAATATACAAACTTCCAACTAATACATTTTTTCATAACTTTATCTATCTATCTATCTATATATATATATATATATATATATATATATATATATATATATAACTGTCTGTATGTATGTCTTTTATGCATTGCTACACCATTCATTTGATCGTAATGAAATTTTCACACAACATTGAGAGTCAATGGGGAAACGTTTTTGTGAAAAATACAATAAAATTGGTCACAAAATGAGCGAACGAAAACGGGAGCTGGAGAATGAGCGGAAGAAGAAAGGCTACCGAAAGAGAAAGTGATCAGCACTGGGAGAGCAAGCAGGAGCGGGAAAGCGATCGGGAGAGCAAGCTGAGAAGGAAACGGGAGCATGAGAGAAAAACGATAAAAAAACCTCTAAAAACCCTGGGTAATGCCGAGTACCCCGCCAGTAAACAATAAAGTTATTGACTGTGTGACCACTGTCAATATTACAAATGTCAATGGATAGCAAGATGCAAAATAACTTAGAAAACAATTGAAGAACATATTAGGATTTTTTTGTGTTTTGATAAATTCAAGAAATATAATTTCTAACTTTATTTAATAAAATCTTTTATTTCAAGGACAGCCATGTGACTATCAGAGATGTTGCGAGTACTTATGGTGCGAGTACGAGTACGAGTACCATGGTATCGAGTACTTGAAAAACGTACTTGAGTTGTACTCGAGTACGAGTACGAGTATCAAGTACTATATCTCTTAAACTCAGTACTGAGTGGAAAGCGAGTACGAGTACCAAGGCTGCGTATTTTGCTGCTTGCATGCCGTGATAATGGTTAGTGGTTGTCCCGCCAACACTAAAATATCGGCAAGATCAAAGAGAATTAAAAATTTAAATTCTTTTTGATAATTTAATTTTTAAACCAGTTAATTTTCAAAACATAGTGCCCAATTCTTTGAAGTCATTTTTATATTCTTTTATGAATTTAATTTTCTTTCAATCAATACTTTACTTTCATTCACGAATGACTGAAGAATGTTTTTAAAATGCTGACGTTTCCTTTGATGTCATTTTTATTTCTATTATTTCAACTTTCATTCACTTCACAGAAATAACATTATGAGCAAAAAAGGGCAACAGTCACAAAAAACAATATTAATCGCGCAGTCAGAATAACATGAGTCACTCCTAACACTTTTGGGAAAATTTTATTGTGGGCATCTTCAACGAAAACCATCTAGCCTAGTCCTTGGTTATACAGGGTTTCGCATCCTATCTCATGATTCAATTCCTAATATTTTTGAATATTTTATAGTTGTTTCAAATCATTTTTTTTACAAATAATTTATATAAACTCGCACAAATAATTTCTTGTACATTTCATTTCACTTCACCTTTAGTTAGTTTTTGTTTATAAGTTTATTTTTTAGCTACTTACTGATGATTATCTGTCATTAACTTTTTTTAAACATAACTTGAAAAAAATAATTAAATAAGTCTATTGCTAATTTATTTTTCTTTTCAATTATATTAATTTTATTATAAAAAAAATAAATAAAAAACTTTTTAAAAACTAGTCTTATTATACACTAAAAAGTAGAAAATAAAATCGTACCTTAAATTGATCATCTTGTTGTTCGCCATGATAAGACTAGGGTGCTCAGTTTGAATTTAATGAACAGATCTGTATAACTTAGCGAGCACCCTAGTCTTATCGTGGTGAACAACTAGATGATTAATTTGACTACGATTTTATTTTCTTTTTAATGCATAATAACACAAGTTTTTAAAAAGTTTTATTTATTTATTTTTATTTTCTATTATTTAGGCTTCACACTTTTTTAATCATCTTCACAATTATCCGACACTCACTATAAATCGAAAATATTTAATTAAATTATATATATATATATTATATATATATATGCACTTCCCATTGTCATATAATATAGATATATACTAGCTCCCGTTCGCCTTCCCGCTCCCAGTTTATTTATAATAAAATATAATATATATATAAAATATAAATATCTATATATTATTATATATATATACACCCGAACAACAGAAAGTCTGATTAAACGATTAACCTCACAGAGCAAGCTAATATAGGAAAGAGTAAGACTAGTAAATATAATTTATGACGCTTTACGAAGAATAGCTATACACTACACTAACGCCAAATTGCGAATTGCTCCTTCCATTATTTCTTTCAAAAATGCTAAACTAAAGCTGTTTTTCCCAGGCTCTTCTACGATTGTTTGAGTATCTTGATCAAAAATGTTCAAGAACTGGGTGAAACTGGCTCTAAACATCTGAGTTCTCTTGGTGCCACATAGGTAAATTTCATTATTAGATAATTCAGTCATACTGGGTGTTTGCTAATGCAATTATAAACGAATGTTTCTCTTTTAAATCCCCAGAAGAACCAGCAAAGCAACAAAGTGACAAAGTAGAACCCGCGAACTCACACTCGATTATATTATCGCTAGTTTCGTCAAAACAATAGTAAAACCATTACGAGTAAAACTGTTGCATTTAAAGTAAATTAATTTTAATATATAAAAATTTGCTTTTTGTTATTAAATTTAAAATTAAATTTAAAAGTGTAAAACTCATAAAAAAAAGCGGAAGAGTGAGTGAGAAAGGGAGAGGAAACGGGAACGGGAAAGCAAGCGGAAAAAGAAGAGCAAGCGGGAATGTCACAGGAATGTCGACATCAAGCAATGGATCCCTCACTGGGATGCAATACAGTGGAAGGAAACAAACAATAGTGGAAAAAGTAAAAAAAAAGAGAGAGAAGGCGAGAAAGAAAAAAGCAAAAGAGTAAAAAAACGATAGAAAACCCTATGAAAACCCCGGGCAACGATGGGTTAAAATAAAATTTTTAATAAATTTTTAAAATTTTTCCCATCGCTTTATTAAGTTAATATCAACTTGAAGAAAATTAGCTGTAGGGTTATATAAATTTAATGACAAAGATAAAGCCATTTAAAGCCGTATCGGCACTGCAAACAAGGTTTGCTTGTCTCCAGTGTGTATTTTGTGGAGGATCGGACATTTCCCCCCCCCCCGGACATTCCCCCCCGGGGTAGGACAATTCCCCCCCCCCCGGGTAGGACATTTCCCCCCCCGGAGAGAGAATATACTTTTATTTTTCATTTATTATTTTTTATTTATCCCCTAAATAGTTCAGTGCAATGTTTGGGTTAGGGTTAGGGTTAGGGTTTGGTTAGGGTTAGGGTTTGTGTTTCTTAGAAACACTCTTAGAAACCCTAGGGTTAGGGTTAGGGTTTGTGTTTCTTAGAAAAACTTGTGAAATTTAACTCTGCCTTGTCCTACCTCGTGGGGTGAAAATTATCATACTCATGGCGGGGGAATGTCCGGAGGGGAATGTACACAATTCACGCACACACATATTTATGCCATGCAAGAACACACTCTTGCAAAACCACAAATTCATACTACTACATAACCACAGGGGGGGAAATGTCCTACCTTGGGGGGGGGGGGGAAATGTCCTAGGGTCTGTCAGGGGGGGGGATGTCCAGGGGGGAAACGTCCGGGGGGGGGGGGGAAATGTCCTACATTCATTTTGTGACGTCACGACTTTTGTGGTTCAATGAATGTTCGACAATATTTAAGATGGCGAAAGTCCATGTCAATGGGTTGAGCTCATCTATTGAACTTAACTGTCAAAGTCCCATTTTTAAGCACAAAATTCCAGGCCGGGCCTGGCCGTTTTTACAAGCACAAAATTCCACGACTTGGCAAAATAGCCTCAGTCCGTGCTGAAAATCCTAAGATGAAGTTCCGTTTTGAAGTTTGGTACCAACTTTGATCATTGTTGTGTCGGTACAATTGTTTTAGCTTGCACTGATGATGAAATGGCAAAACACAGTTCGCAAATGTTTACAAATATTTTAATGTTTTTAAAGAAAAATCTATACACTGAAATTATACAATGCATACTACCATTTGGAAGCCATTGGAAGAATCTTGTTGATATTGATGAAATAGCTCTGGAAGACCGGAGAAGAGTAAGAAATAAATTGTTACCAAAAGAATCACAGGAGAGAACAGGCCCGTCGGGACGGGGGGTGTGGGGGGGTGTGGGGGGGGTGTGGGGGGGTGTGGGGGGTTGCTCCACCCCCCCCCCACTTGTGAGCACATTGTCGGTAAAATTATATTGTCGGTAAAACTTATATTATCAGTTGAAATAAAATTATATTGTCGGTAACACTCATAGATATATAGTAACACTTATATTGTCAGTTGAGATAAAAATATATTGCCGGTAAAACTTTTTAGGATTCTCAGTTGAAATAAAAATATATTGTCGGTAACGCAGCAGGACGAGAGCGCACAACAGCACACAAACACATTGGAAAATGCTGACCAGGTTAAACTCCAGGCTAATAAGAAGTCCAGGGCTATACTATGAAACAAAAGTGCTCACCAGCACATACGCACATAGGAAAAGTCCTGACACAGCTAGGCCTTGGCAGGATAGCGGGAAGTTCCGAAACTAAGTGATGTATGTATGTTTCGTATATTCTCGAAATGTGTTATACATTCTTTTCTTCAAGCACCAAAAGATTCAGTTTTCTTAATTCCAAACTTCAGAAGGTCGAACAATCTTTGAAACTACGCAATCTTTCAAAAACGAGATGGTCAGCCCGTTCCGAATCCATACAAGCGTTTTGGATTAGCATGGACTCAATTATTGAATGCTTTTGTGAAATAAAAAATTCTCAAGTATTTGATAAAAAAAAACCAAAGATCAAGCTGCAGCAATTCTTAAAAAAGTTGTTAATCCTGATTTCATCATAATGCTAATGCTTATTAAAGGGGTTATTGCAAAGACAAAAATTCTCGCTGATGAACTTCAGAAAATCGAGTTGAATATCTTAGATGCAAAAATGATAGTATCTTCTACAATAAAATCTCTAGAACAAATAAGAATTAATGAAAAAGGTGTGCATAGCAAAATTGATGCTGCAATTAAAATATGTATTAACTTTGACATAGATGCAATACAAATTTACGAAATTCGCCATAGACGAAAGCTGATTCCAGCTCGTTTTGATGACAGACCTGAGACAGCCTGTAACATGAATTTTTAACAATATTACTCGCAGCAACTCAATTGTGTGTTGGACACCTTATTCACGAAATGAATGAAAATTTACTGGCATCCTGGGTTAGCATTGAGCCATTTTCTATTCTTCAACAGCCTACAAAAACATTTGACATAAAAGATGTTGAAAAACTGTGCCTCATGATGCCAAATAATGGAGTAATCACTGATGTTTATTCATTCCAAGCCGAACTTGAAATTTTTATGAATACATTCAGTGAATCAGAAACTCCAGCAAACAATGATCGTTTGAAACGATCCTGGCAAAAACGACAAATATTTCCTGGGGTTTTCAAAGTTTTCAAGTTAATGGCATCAGCTCCTGTATCTGTGGCTAGTGATGAAAAAACGTTTAGCAAATTAAAATTTGTAAAAACTTATTTGCGTTCCACGATGACGGATGATAGATTGGACTCCTTGATATTGCTGGCTTCAGAGAAGGACTTTCTGGACAACATCGATCTTGATGAATTGGTGAAAAAGTGGTCCATAATAAAACAAAGACGCATCCGAATTAATTAAATATTTTTGTATTATTTTAATATTGCAATTTTTTGAACTAATATGTGTTTTTTTTAAATATACAATATATAAAATCAATAAGTTATTTGAATAAAAAAGTACGAAAAATTTTGTCGGTAAAATGTGGCTGTTATACCCCCCCCCCCCAGAATTGGTATGCTAGCTACGGCCCTGGGAGAGAATGAGATAAAACAAAGAAACGTGAAAAAAATTCGAGGTCACGTAGGTGGTGGATCGATTTCTAGGCAACTTTCAGCCTTCTTCTTAGTGTCGAAAGTAAACAGGAAAAAAATTAGAACTTTCTGTGGCGAAGGCAGAACTTTCTAGAAGACGCAGCAGCAACTCCAAAATTTAGACCGACCAAAGTTAACGTAAACAAATGCGTAGAACTTTTCGAC
Organism: Erpobdella octoculata; assembly: GCA_963978895.1. NCBI lineage: Eukaryota > Metazoa > Annelida > Clitellata > Hirudinida > Erpobdellidae > Erpobdella > Erpobdella octoculata. Next base: position 27,925,232 of record OZ022243.1, on the reverse strand, counting down.
GCAGTAAGAAACGGCGTTCGAAAGACAACGAAGAATTGCATTTTTAACAGACCAGATGTCTACGCCAATCTGGTCACGCACGCGCAAAAAAACACGAATAGCAAACACGTTTCTCGGTTCGTACGACCTTTATATTTACACCACGTGTATAACGTCTGTGTACCACACCAATTCTCACCTTTCCTCATGACGTTGATCGGCAGCAGTTTGTTAGTCTCGAAATATAATTCACAGCAAAGAAAAATAATTTTTTTTAAAGTTTAAATATCAAAGTACACAGCTAATACCACTTTTAAAGTTTAATAATTAAAGCATATGAAAGTTAAAGTTTATTGTTTCAATTGAAGCTGATAACAGTCAACCCGACCACACCGACCAGAAAGTTTAAAGCTCTATATCGTTAGCTTTATGAATTGCTTCCCTGATGTATAATTTAACCTACATGTCTTATCTGCGACTTAAGCGTTTTGGCACATTCGATACAAATTTTGTACTTTTGTAATTTAATCTAAAAATACTTTAATTTAAGATAAATGTATTACCATCTGTTATCGGTATTTTATAATTTAAAACAAACTCTCTAATTAAAAACTCCGGTTTTCTAATGAACTCATAGGTAAATGGCTCTAACTTTTTTAGCGAAGAAAACTTTTTTTGTGAATAATTCAACTTTATTTAAAAGAGTATTTCAATTTAGTTCAATTCAATTCAATTTAAAATTAAATGAAATGTCGTCTTCTTGAGCATCGCATCATCCGCACATGCAATCGATGTTGTTTGAATTGTAAAGTAGACTCAGAAGGTAGGAATCTTGCGATAGTTTATTATTGTTATTACTACTCGGTTCATTTTTGGAAGATTCCCCATCATCTGTAGTAAAATATCAAAATGTTGTAGCGGTTGCAGCATAAAAAATTCTTGAGACTAATAATTAAATTAAAATAACAAAAACACAACAAAAGACAAAAAGAATGCAAAAATAAGAATTATTATTATTATTAACGTGTAATTAACTATTTTAAGGATAAGAAACTTTAATAAATTGATGTTAACAAGAAAATGGTACAAACTCGTTTAAAAAAATCTTTATTAATTAACTCTATCAAGACTTGCAATATATCCCTTCAAACTAAATTGTATAGTTTTTTTTAAAACTGCAGAATTTACTCTAAATCTGTTTTTAGCATTATTATGCGTCTAATTGATGTAAACAAATTCAAAATATAATGGGTTTGCAAGAAAACCTGTTTTTAAATCCTCCATATTAAATTCACGGCTGGATTTGTTTGCATACTAACTTGCTGCATGTGGACAAATCTTACAAGTAAACATTGACAAACTTCCCGTCACCCTATCAATCAGAAATTTAGAATATATACTTGCTTCATATGACAATGCATATGACGCCAAAGCGGCCGGCGTCATGGCCAGACTGAGCAAACGTGTATGGTCTAACAACCAACTGACACTGAGAACCAAGCTCAAAGTATACCAGGCATGTGTTCTCAGCACCCTGTTGTATGGCAGCGAAGCCTGGACCACTTATGCCAGGCAGGAGGATCGCCTCGAGAGCTCCGACGCATCATCGGCATAACATGGCAAGACAAAATCACCAACACTGTTGTACTCGAACAAGCCAACTCACTGAGCATACACACCCTTCTATGTCAAAGACGTCTACACTAGCTGGGTCACGTTCATCGAATGCAAGAAAGTCGCATACCCAAGGACATCCTATATGACGAGCTAGCAACAGGGCACCGTCCAGCTGGTCGCCGCAGCTACGCTTCAAGGATGTTTGCAAACGTGACCTCAAATTGACGGGCATCGACCTTGGCAGATGGGAACAGCTCGCCGATGATCGTAGCGGCTGGCGCCAGACTGTCCATAAAAGCATAAAGAAGGGCGAAAAACAACGTAATCAACAGCTGGAAACTAGAAGGCAAAGAAGAAAGATGAGACAGCAGAAACAGGCCTTCGACCCTCCATCCGGCTTCAGCTGCGGCTGCTGCAGCAGAGACTGTCGATCCAGGATCGGTCTGCCGAGCCATTCCAGACGTTGCCCCTAGAGACGCGAATGATGATCGTCCCAGAGCGCTACCATCATCTCTCGAGATGGACGGATGCCTACTACTATGACAATGCATTCTATAAAAGTTAAAAAAAAAAAATTAAAATTTTTTTTTTACTTTTTAACTTGAAAAAGTGTTATTTCTATGTTCTATTTTTTTTTACAAAACTAAACCAAAACATTAGGAAATAATTATTTTTATTTAATTTTTTCTTTAGAAATAGTTAAGACCGATTTGGGGAATCTGAACGGCCTTACAGTTTAATATAATGCATTTTCATCGAAAACGAGTTTATCTCCACATTTTAGCTCCATCAAAAAAAGTAAAATGGACTAAATATTTTGCCAATCATAAGATTAGGAAATGAACTAAAACTAACCCAGCCCACCATTTACTCAACCCAACCCGACCTGCCTGAAAAGTTAAATTCTCTAACCCAACCCACAGTTACAATGTTTTTCTAAACTATTTTTTTTTAAATTTTATTTTAACCTAATCCATCCCACACACGGGTAAAAACCCAACTCATGTCCACCTCTGTAATAAAACATCGAATACTGATTTTGTAGCAATAATTATCAAATAGTGACAGACATTAGTTATAATTTAATGCAAATAACAACACCAAATATCAGTTTTTTGAATCTTTTATGATTTAAACTTGTTTTTTAGAACATAGATATAACAATTTTTCAAACTAAAATGTAAAAAAAGTCATGAAATTTTAAAAATTTAATAGAATGCATTGTAATAAAAAAATTTATTGTAGAACTGTAACATTACCAATTTCATAATATATAGACAAGGTATTAATGTTTTTCAATTAATAAAACATTTTAAGCACTGATCTTATATTAAAAAGTAGGTACTTATGCCTTAAGAATTGAACAGTTTCAGTAAATTGTCAGATTTCCGTTCACTACCCGCGGGCCACCTAGTAGCTCATGTTATTGTACACCACCTAGTAAAATCGTTTTTCGCATGACATGTGACAGAACTCTAATTACCTCTAAAACTAAAAAAATATAACCTAGGAAACATTTTTGCTATGTATCAAGTACCTCTAAAACTAAAAAATATAACTTAGGAAACATTTTTGCTATGGAAAATTTTTATGTCCGACATGTTTTCCTAATGTTATTTATATGACTCAAAAAAAAAATAACTGAACAAATGCATTAAATTAATTGACGTCGACAAATCACAGCTATTTATCTTTTCATTTTGTTGTATTATTTACACAAATGAAAAATTACTGTGAATAAAACTATATACCATGTTTTAAAGGGTGTGCTGAAGCAACAAGCCCTTCTCCGACAAGTAGTCCAACCAGGAGAAAACAAGTCAAATAAGCAAAGCTTGTTTTCATTATTAACCGTTTAAGTTAAATTCTGATTAAATTGTAATTTTTAAAGCGAAGCAAAACTTTTCTCATAGATTATTCAATATCTTCGAATATGAGTTTGTTATTGTATTTGCAAGATCGTTTTATATTGAACGCATTAACAGCTGGTATGTTCACTTTCAGAAATCAATACAATAACGCAAACCGATAATGTATCAGCAGATCACTTCGAAACTTTTATATCTATTATTGTTACTATTTGAATATAAATTTCTTTTATTCTTTGTAGGATTAGCTCATAGCTTACAATCATTAATGAAGTAAACCTTATGTTCAGATATTTTTGTTGATTCTTTCACAACATGCCGAAACAACTTCTTTTCAGAAAGTCGTCAAAAATATGTAAAAATCTTAGTAATAAACCGCCAGATCAATGTGTAATGTGTATCTTATTCAGTGTTGGGGAGTAACGCGTTACAAATAACGCGTTACTGTAATAGTATTACTTTTTTCAGTAACTTGTAATAGTAACGATTACTTTTATTTTAAAGTAATATGTAATAGTAATATATTACTTTTTTTGAGTAATTGTAACGAAATTTACGTTATTTTTTTCGTTACATATTTAAAAAAAATCATTTGACATTTCGTTGTCAAGTTTAGCTCTATGTTAGATATCTATAGAAATTAGAAACCCGTTTAGCTAAGCTGTCTTTGTCTTCCTTTACCGCAATCGCAGCTACTTGGGAGTTACGAGCCACTGGATTGACCCAGCACTGCTATCCAGAAAATCTACGGCGCTTACTTGTTGTCGCCTAATGGGACCTCATACCTACGATGTGTTAGCTGAAGCACTAGATGGTGTAACGCAAAGTTTGCAAAACGTGAGAAATTGTTATGACAGTAACTGACAACGGATTTATTTTGTAACAGCGTTTAACAAATTTAGTGATGGAAATCTCACATCAAATTAAACACGATTTGTAATATTGTTTGTAAGTCTCCCGAGATAAATCTTAATCTTTGCAACACTTTAGCATTTTTGTAATATTTGTAAACATAAAAAAGCAGCTGCTAAAAAACGGGAAAATTTAAAATTGGCATCTTCTCTGGTAGATGCTCTTGTGACCGGTGTTGGCAAGCTACTTACCAGAGATGATCTTATCAAGTTTGACACATCCCCAATTTCGTCTGCGGTGGTTAAAAGATGAAGCTTCCAAAGATAAATCATTGTTTTTCCGCTTGTATAATACTGGTATGCCATCTAATGCTCCTGTAAAACGTTTGTTTAGCCTTGGTAGCCAGATTCTTACACACAATCGCAATCGTCTTCTGATGAAAAGTTAGAGATGCAACTCCTACTTTGCGATACTAATAGAATATGATTAACATTGTGTTTTTAATAGCTATTTCTAGACTTTTGCACTGAAATAAAATTTATTTTTGTGTTGTAGTTTCTGATTTATATTTTATATATTTGTTCCAGCCATGATTATATAGTTTCTGAACCTGTGCAAACTGTTCAATAAGGCTTCGAGCACTTAGCGCCATGAAGTAAAGTAATAAGTAATAGCTGTGTAATAGTATTACATTTTGTCAGTAACTTGTAATAGTAATATATTACAAATTAAAAAAAGTAACTTGTAATAGCAATATATTACATTTTTTAACCAAGTAACTGTAATAGTAATATATTACTTTTCAGAGTAATAGTCCCCAACACTGATCTTATTACACTTTTACTTATTTATATATACTAGCTGACCCAGCAAACGTTATTTTGCCTTTTAAATTATTTCAGATTTTTTATTAAAAATTTAATGTACAAAATTATGACAATTAAAAAAAATCAATCTCGAAGGGCAATCGAGTGTACAATGCCCGGGGTTTTTGAAAGTTGTTTTATCGTTCTTCTCTCTTGCTCCCGTTTCCTTCCCCGCTTGCTCTCTCGTCCCCCTTATATATATATATATATATATATATATATATATATATATATATATATATATATATATATATATATATATATATATATATATATATATATATATATATATATATATATATATATTTATATATATATATTATATATATATATATATACTAGCAGTGCCCGTAGCGGCTTCGCTCGCATGAAATTAGAGAATTTGAACCGTGCATCCATAGTAGAGTACTGCACGGATCAATTTTTTAGGTCTCGGCTCGGCCCGTCCATAACTTGGCCCAGCCAGTTTCAAAAACCAAATTTCCTGGCCCGGTACGGCCCGTCTAATTTGGGCCCGGCTTGTTTTTACAGGCCTAAAATTTCTATATACTTGATGAAAAGCTTCGACCCGTCCCACCTTGACTTCAGGTTTGGCCGGCCCGTCTGAAGACCCTAAAATCACTAAAATGACTATATACTTTGTGAAAAACCTCGGCCCGTTCCATCCTGATTTAAGGTTTGGCCTGGCCCGTATAAAGACCTTAAAATAACGGCTTGGCCCGGCCGGTGATAAACTGGACTCAACTACTTTTAACCGGCACAAAACCTCAAAATACTAATTTTTACATCTGTAGCACTTACAGTTTTTGAGTAGCAGTTACTTTAAAAACCAAATAACCCTATTTTCCACCCCACATATAGAGTCCTGGAAACCAAATTTTCAAGAAATGGTGAAACACGTATATCATTATTTTTAGAGTAGAAACTAAATACTACTTTTTACTTTTGTAGCATTCACAGTTTTTGAGAAGCAGTTACTTTAAAAACCAAGTAATCCTATTGTCCACCCCACATTTAAGGTCCTGGAAACCAAATTTGTAAAAAAAATGGTGAAACACGTATATCTTTATTTTTTAGAATAGAAACTAAATACTAATTTTTACATCTGTGGCATTTACAGGTTTTGAGTAGCAGTTACTTTAAAAAACAAATAACCCTATTTTCCACCCCACATTTGAAGTCCTGAAAACCAAATTTTCAAAAAATGCTAAAACACGTATTTCATTATTTTTGAAGTAAAAACTAAATACTAATTTTTACCCCTGTGGCATTCACAGTTTTTGAGTAGCCGCTACTTTAAAAGCCAAATAACCCAATTTTCCAACCCACATTTGAGGTCCGGGAAACATATATAAATATATACATACATTTATATATGTATATATATATATGTATATATATATATATATATATATTAATAATGTAAGATGGCATAAGATTTTCTTTAAGACAAGCTCGATTAAAAATAAGTCTCCATTTAGCCGCTATGAGTTTTATAGATACTTTCTCAATATTTCGGAACAACGTTCTTTCCTCCATTTACTTTCAAACGAGAACATCACTGTTCGACGAAAGCGGAGATATTCTTGATTTTATTTATTTAAATATCTTATGTAATTTCAACTTAATTTAATCATTTATTAACATAATACTTGCTTTTATTATTATTATTACTGCTACTATTATTTTATCCTTTAATTAAACGTTTTTAATTATACTTATTTTATCCTCATAACTCCAGTTTATTTTATGTACGTTAATTTAATTACAGTGTCTAAATTTGATTATTTTTATTAATATCCTTCTATTAAGATTATTTCTTGAGGATATTAGTTTATTTGTATATTTAGTTCTTACATGTTTTCTTATCTTTTGCCTCCTTTTACGCGATTGTATTTACAGACTCTGAAGATGGCGAAAGCCGAAACGGCCCGTAAGTCTGAAATAAAGAAAGTTTTAAATGTTAATACTTTTCTTAATACGTGTTGCAGTAGACAAAAAACGTTGTTCCGAAATATTGAGAAAGTATCTATAAAACTCATAGCGGCTAAATGGAGACTTATTTTTAATCGAGCTTGTCTTAAAGAAAATATATATATATATATATATATATATATATATATATATATATATATATATATATATATATATATATATATATATATATATATATATATATATATATATATATATGTATATATATATATATATATATATATATATATATGTATTTGTATATAAATATATATATATATATATATATATATACAATCAATGAGTATATATTAGTCTGTCTGCCTGTCTGATTTTGGCCTATATATTATATATAAACTCCTCGGAAACGGCTGAACCGATTTTTATAAAAGTTTTTGTGTACCTATCCTCAGACCTACCAAACGTACACACAAAATTTTGTAAAAATCAGTTCAGCCGTTTCGGAGGAGTTTGGACACAAACACCGTCACGAGCTTTAAATATATATATATATATATATATATATATATATATATATATATATATATATATATATATATATATATATATATATATATATATATATATATATATATATATATATATATATATATATATATATATATATATATATATATATATATATATATATATATATATATATATATATATATATATATATATATAAAGGTAATGTGTTTGTGTTTGTTTGCTGGAGCAATTTGAACAGTGCAGCTATGGCATATGGTTAGAAGCTTTTTGATTATGAAAAAGTCCCGTGTAATATCCTTATTAAACTACCAAGAAAATTTGAAACTCAGCTGCGGGTTCGTTTTCACAAGATTAGTTTAGTGACGCAAAGTAGAAAAGAAACTTAATCTGAACATTTGTTGAGGGTGTCGATCCAATAAAAAAAGTTTGGAATAACAAGTTAATGTGGTTTCACATTCCTCAACGCGGTCTAGATCTAGACGCGCAGCGTCCAGGCCCTCCAGGTTTTATTTTTACTAAACTAATTTCCTGACCATCGACAGACACAAAAAAAATGTGGTATCAATATCATTCTAGTTCTATGTCCACGACAGTTAATGTTCACCGACAATTGATTTGTTTTTTTTTGGCTTGATATTTTTGTTAACTTTTTCTCTACTTTGAATGAATTATAACTTTTTTCATATTTTGTAGTATGGTTTTGCTCAATTTTTGCTTATATAACGGGTTGATTCTGCTCATGTTGCGCATTTTCCTTTCTTCATTGATGTTTTACGATTTCCAGGACCTCAAATATAGGGTGGAAAATAGGATTATTTGTTTTTTTAACAACTGCTGCTCAAAAACTGTAGAATGACTATTACTCAAAAACCGAACATACTACAGATATGAAAATTTGTATTTAGATACTACTTAGAAAATAAAGTTACACATGTTTTACCAATTTTGTTATATTTTTGCTTCCAGGTCTACAAATAGATCTTACTTTCTTAAAAAAGGAAATTATGGCTTAGTCAATTTCTCCTGTAATATTAGAAGCTATTCTAACCAGAGTAACGGAAAAGTTTACAGTATCAATGAACGCAGTTGTCAATCAGCTTGCGAAATCTTTTATGGATGTTGTCGCTGCCCAGCTGAATGACTCCTGTCCCTTCTTTTGAAGTTTAAATTCAAAAGCTGGCGAAAGCTATCTCAAAAGCGATTCTTGAAACTGATAAAGAAAAAGAGGATATCAAAATAAGAGCCAACAACGTAATTATTTTTTGATCCTGAAATTACGGATCAGAAATTTCTCGGAAGTTTTTGCGAGGAATCTCTCACTGCAAAATCTTGCTTTTTAAAATTTCGCAGACTAGGTAGATATAATGCCAAAATTTGTGTATCGCTAAAAAGTCCTAATGATGTCAAAGATTTTCTTTTCTCCGCAGTGATACTACGAGATTCCTCTGACGTCAAACTTCGCCAGGTTTATATTTATTGGGATTTCACTCGTACTCAAGCCGAGGATGCTTATCCCGACAGTCTTTTCCATCTACATCCACCTGAAAAGTCCACAACTTTGACACCAACCAACATAACAAATCCGTATAATGGTGAGGAGAAAAGAAAAAAAATTCTGTTTCGTTTAACAGTAACATCGATCAAGATAAAGAAATTTTGGAGTTTTTTTGATTACATGCCTACATGCTCAGAGACTCGGAAGAACAACTCGCAACATTCCATTCAATAACACCACCGAATGAGGCCAACTGGCAAACGCTATACCCCAATACCTCCAGCGCTAAATAGAGTAATTTTTACTATTTCATAACGTCGATTATTACAATTTAAAAGAAATATTTTAAGATTTAAAATTAATTCAGTTTATGTCAACGTGACAAAACCCAACATTTACAAAAAATAGGGGAGACCGGGGCATGTTGAACCAATTTTTATAACTTTACTCAGTACACATTTATTATTGCAGTAAAACATCTTGAAATAGGTTATTATTATAAACAAATATGTTTATTACGTATACCAAAAATTATTTTTAATTTTAAGATTTTTCCTTGACCATAGAAGAAATTATTAGCAAGCCCGTCATGTGGTTCAACTTACCCCGTTAACGGGGCACGTTGAACCAATATTTTATAACTGCTGTTGCTAAGCTGTTATTGTTCTAATGAAACATTTTCAAAGTTTTAAGTTCATCTAATTTATTACAAAAGTTGCGTAATTATTATAATTAATATTACTGATAATAAGTTCTTGTGTTACGAAACGCTATGGATTAAATCATTAAAGCTGCTTACGTAATTATTGTAACAACTTGTGTGTTTTAGAATGGTTATTGGGTTATTGTGAGAACACGCAATGACCCTGAGAAAAACCCAGACAAAACAGCTAATAAAAAAATCTAATAACTGATAAAAATATCTAATAATTGACAAAAATTTCTATTAAAATTATCTAATAAAATATCTAACAATTATAACAAGTCAAATCATCACCATGATAAAATATTGTTGGTTCAACGTGCCCCTAACAAAATGGTTCAACATGCCCCAATCGTATTGGTCCTAGTATTTTAACTGTAGGCTGATTAATATGTTACTGATGCGAGAAAGAAAACACGTACTGTGTTACTGGATAAAAACACAACAAAAATATGTATCTTAAAATTACTCACTTTCTTTGCAATTGTGTTTTAAAGAACAATAACGTCAACGACTCAAAATTACTCGAAACCGGCAAAATCACTTATATCGCGATTATTTTAAAATTAACATACATAAACATCACAAATCAACACAGCTACTTCTATTTATATTATTAGTCCAAACTATGAAACTCTGACAAAAAAATTTCTATAAATAAGCAAATTTACCCATCTGGTTCAACATGCCCCGTGGTTCAACATGCCCCGGTCTCCCCTACATGACAACACAACCATGTTGCGGAAAGTACTAAAGTACCGCCATATATATCTATGAGTACCGCTTACACAAAATTAAAATTATTTTTAAAAAAATTATTAAATTAAGTTAATGACAATTGAAATTTATACTAATTTTATAAGTCATAGTTGCTAATGTTTTTATTAAAACTTTGAAAACAAATCGAGAATATTTTATACGAAAAAAACGTGCGCCCACGCCCTGACGTAATGTTTTGGCAACGGTGAATACGTTAAACAAAACTTCAAAGCCCTTTAGTATTAAGCTATTTTCTTTATCATTTCAATTTAAACCAATAAAAAAAATTAATTCAACTTTAGGTGGATAGATCGCACCCTTAAAACAAATAAAGATGTCTGATTGCATAAATACGTCTGACCATTTTACTTATGCCGAATGGAAATCAAATCAAATGAACGTCATGCTCGCCGCTGAACTTGACAGAGCTTCGGCAGAAAGATTGACATCTGAGACCAAAAGATATTTGGATGAAATAAAAAGATCCACTAAGGAATTTGATCAGATGACACAGTTTGGTGCACAGAGATCCAAAGAAGAATTCCGATACTGGCAGGTGCTCTGATTTCCATCAAAGATGCTTTGACTTTAACATATTGTCTAAGACTTTAAGTCTAAAAGTCTGTGATTTAAAAATATATGTGATTTTAAAATTTGCAAAATAGAAATTTAATTTTAAAGCTATGTAACAATAATTATTATTTGAAGAGACGAAAGACAGATGTGTTCATATATTTAATAAAAATCAAAAAATTACATAATACAATGTTGCTCATAAATATTTAAAACAATGTAAAAAAACTTAACGTGAAATTAATTTTGTCTGTAACACAGGGAGAACTAAACTCAAAACTTGAGCAGATTAAACTGTTCATAGCTGATCTCATGTCAATCGATCGAAGACTCGACAAAGCTCTCGATTCAATCCGTGAAAATAGCCATCTGGTTAATAAATGCGTCGAAGCTCGTAACAAACGTCAGCAAATATATCTGGTGAGTTCAGTGATTGAAAAAATATGTGGCGAAAAACAATTTTTGAGTTATAAAAACAAATCATGATTACCTATCGAACGTGTGAAAAATACACTTTTACTTCTAATGCACTAAATATTAAGAAAAACTTTTTTGTGTTATCCTATTATATCTCTTAAGTAGTTTGACAAAATATAAAAGTGTGGGACTACATTTCTTACCAACTCTTTGAGTCATTGACACATACAAAATGAAGGTCCCACACTTTTGTATTTCGTCGAACGATTTAAGAGATATAATCGGATAACCCAAAAAAAAGTTTTCTTTTTTTTTTAGTGACTGAATTGACTGTCTATTTGTGAAAAAAGATTTTAAAAGAACTAATTTGTGTTTTTAATTTTTACTTATATTTTGGTTAAGCTGTACAATCGAAAAGTCGAAAACATCTATATTATAGTAGCCACGTCACTCACTCACTCACTCACTCACTCACTCACTCACTCACTCACTCACTCACTCACTCACACTCACTCACTCACTCACTCACTCACTCACTCACTCACTCACTCACTCACTCACTCACTCACTCACTCACTCACTCACTCACTCACTCACTCACTCACTCACTCACTCACTCACTCACTCACTCACTCACTCACTCACTCACTCACTCACTCACTCACTCACTCACTCACTCACTCACTCACTCACTCACTCACTCACTCACTCACTCACTCACTCACTCACTCACTCACTCACTCACTCACTCACTCACTCACTCACTCACTCACTCACTCACTCACTCACTCACTCACTCACTCACTCACTCACTCACTCACTCACTCACTCACTCACTCACTCACTCACTCACTCACTCACTCACTCACTCACTCACTCACTCACTCACTCACTCACTCACTCACTCGCTCGCTCACTCACTCACTCACTCACTCGCTCGCTCGCTCACTCACTCACTCACTCACTGATTCTATCACGGTTAGGTAATTAATTAGTCGTATAGACCAAGGATATATTGATATAACAACTGGATCCACAACCTACTCTAGTAGGCCAGACAAATCAGCCAATTACGTCATAGTTACATCAAGATTTTTAGATGTATGATATAACTACTGATGCTTTTGTAGGTCGTTACATCAATTTATTTATAATTATGATATAAGAAGCGATAAAACATTAGGCCTACTAGAGTAGGTTGTGGATCCAGTTGTTATATCAAGATATCCTTGTATAGACGCAAAGATATCTTGTTATATCAAGATATCCTTGTATAGACGATATCGATGTGCACGTAAGAATTTATTGCGCGCAGGCGTGTAATAAAAGTTATTTTGCAATTGTACCTATATACACTCTCAGTCCTAAAGATCAAAAGAAGTGGCGCTGCAATCGAAAAATATTATATAATAAGATTTAAAAAAATCCGTCATTTTTGACGGTCAATCTCTAGTTTTAAATTTTGTTCTTATTATTACTTATCGCTATCACCCATATAAATTTCATCTGTTTAGTTCTATAAAACCTTGTGTTCAGAAATTCACTTTGGATATAAACTATAAGTGCTAATTTCCAGTGGCGTAGCTAGGGTGGGGCGGCGGGGGTGCCCCGCCCCGGGTGTCACCCGGTTGGGGGTGACACGCGGCTGTAATTGAAAAGAAATCTTACAAAAACTCTATGAAATAAAATAACGGATAAAAATTTTTTTTAAATGTTTATATACCCATCTATGAAATGATCTATATAGTTATTTAAATCAGACACCAGCACTAGGTTTATACATTTAAGTACGTTGTGAGCTTTTAACCACAGACTGAACTCCGCCTCGCTAATTGCGAGCCAGTCCCAAACTTGAATAAAGGAGGAGGGACAGTTGAAAAGATCAAATATGATCTACGACAGAAAGTACTTAGGTGCTTTCTACATGCAGCCATTTCAGTTTTAAAACACCTGGTGTAAAAGACTATAAACTATTATACAAAAAATGTAACCATTGACTTCTATATATAACTGGATCGCGTTTAGCCTCTTAAACGCATTATAACTTTTGCAGCCTCTCGCTGCCACCATTTTAGCCAATTTAGAATTTAAACAAAACTAGTTTTTTGCCTTTTAATTAGTAAAATATATTAGGATGTTGAAAATTGCATTAAATTATTTAGTTAGTTAGAGGGATTTATGATATAGCTTGGACAAATAAAACTTGTAAATAACTGCGGTAATTAAGTAGTAGTACAAGTACATACAAATGAAATGACTGATTGGCTTCCCTATATTGTTGATTTGAGCAAGTCTATAATTGTACACTCTAAATATAATCCGTAAGTAGCGTTAGGGGTGTCAAAATGGTGACCGGAGGCTTTACCCAGGCCTTCCCAGGCAATGCTGAGCGGCTAAGCTCAATCCAGTTAAACATTAGATCAGTTACTGTCACACTGCTGACTGCGTTTGTGTATTACAGAAAATAGATGTGTACGCAGCCTTGTCATTTAATCTTTGAATTTTGTTTGACAACTAAAAATTAAAAGACTCAAATTCAATGTTGAGTGAATTTAAGGACATAAACTGACATAAAGAAATAACAGTACATATATCCTTAGAAACTGATTGTTAAGGGGACATCCATTTATTATGTCAACGAAATAGGGGAGGAAGGGGTTTGAAAAAGTTTGACAATTGTTGACATGGGGGAGGGGGAGTTCAAGATAAATTGACGTCAATAATTTTATTTTTTACAAGAGTTAATAAATAAAAAAAAAAAAGAATGTAATTAATGCATTGTATGCCAGTCAGTCAATTAGAATCTACCTACCCCAAAAACATTCAAAATACGGCACAGTTTACGATAATTGTAAACTGTGTTGTATTTTGATTTCTAATTAAAACTTAACTGTAAATTAAATAAATGAAACTGATTGACCTAAAATTGTGAGGTAAAACCGTAAGATCCCACACATTTAAACTATTGTATTCAGTCTTTGAAGTTTGACAACATGCTACCTCGATTGGCAAAGGCATTCAAAATTCCTCCATATGATCTGTACTGTCCTTCCATTCAGTTGTCGTTGTTTGAACGGATCTGCAAAATTTGTCACCTCTATGCTGCTTCACAAGTCATGTTGAAGAAGCATGTTCAACAGCACCGACAATGCGAATGCGATCTTGGGACTAGGCAATTACCACATGCTCCTCAACCGCAAAGAATTCGACCAAAGCGAGTGGCTGCCAAAAGACAGAGAACTGATGACAATTATTGCGCATGGAGAGACGTTAAGCGCAGAATGGTTAGATGAAGACGATGTTGGCTTGTCGTGTGTATCGATTCCACAAGAAATTGATCAATCAACCACTATGCCCATTATAACAATTGAGGAACATTTGAATTCCTCATGGGAAGATGTTAGAAGCTAGAATATAAATTCTCAATTTGTTCATGAAGTTCAAGTGTTGATAGTCAATTTGAAATCAGTTACGCAAGACTAAAAAACGGTATTAAAAACTTATTTATAGAACTTCTAATATCTACATACGTACAATTCTATTTCTAGCAGAAAAGCCAGCAGTATAAGATATTGTTAGTTATTTTGTTTTGTTTTTTTTTGGGGGGGGGGTGAATTTGTTTGACATAATTTTGTTAGGGAGGTAACTGAAAGTTTGACAGTTGTTGACAAGGGGGAGGGAGGGGGTAACAAATTGCCTAAAAATTGTTGACATAATTAATGAACGTCCCCTAATGACATTGTTTTAATAGCTGTTTTCCGAGACAGGAAGTACAATTACAATTTAATAAACTTCAGAGCATATCTGGATTCATTTTCAATATGTCACAAAAAACTGATGTTAGCCAAAGTTAACGCTTACCCGATTTTTTGCATAATGTGAATTTAACCGTTTTCAAGGGGTGACACAATCGATATCCGCCCCGGGTGTCACCCATGCTAGCTACGCGACTGCCAGTTTCTATTTGATTTAATTTTATTGATGCCACAAATCAATGAAGTTCAATAAAAGCCTTTAAAAAATGCTGTCATCATTTATATGTACTGAAAAAAATAGTCAGGGAACTAAAAAATTTCAGTAGGAAGCAAAATATTTATGGGAAGTAGACTCCCGCACGAAGCGGACGTCCATGGACTTTATTTTTAGGTTACCTAAGCGGGCTGGGCCGGGCGAAAGTCAGCACATGCTAGACCAAAGGTCTCCAATGTTTTTGAGCAGCGGCCCACATTGCTGACTTTTTGGAGCTTCTCGGGCCAAAAATAAAAAAATTAAATTTATCAAAAACAGCGAATGAAGAACTGTAAACATCTATTTATTGTTGCAGTCTGATGCAATGCAATATATCAATAAAAGTTAATTGGTTGTTTATTAGTCCTGTTTAATGTTATAAACTTGAAATTGACTCATTTCTGACATAATTCTATCCAACTGCGGTTCAAATTGTGTGGTTCTGAGCATGAGCAAAGCATTCAAATGTTCATCAGACCATTGTGATCTGTAGCAGGATTTTGTGTATTTCATCTTCGAAAATGTCTTCTCGCACAAATACATAGTGCCAAAAGCTGAAAGTAACTCACGAGCAAATTTTTTTAAGTGAAAATATTGGTTTGATAAAAAAACATTTGTGAGAATGGATCAAATTTTCTTCATTAAATTTGTCTTTCAGAATGTCATTGGATTGCAAATCAACAATGTTCATTTGTATTCAGGAGGTTAAGTCTTCAATTACAGAGTCAAAAGGATTTTTAAAGGTTTTTATTTTCAAAGAACATGCATCGAGACTAGAGAAACGTTCCTGAAACTTTTTTTTCAAATCAGAAATGATATCTTAAGCAAACAAGCCTGGAAATGAAGTCGTAGCTTCCTGATTATATTTGTCACAGCGCGAAAAGTAATTAACTTTTTCCCAGAAGAGCTCCGTAGGCCGGATCAAAGACCTTAGCGGGCCTGATTCGACCCGTGGGCCGTACATTGAAAAACCCTGTGCTAGACCAAACCAGGACTGGAATTTTTTGCTGTGTCTTGATATTTTAGACCTGTGAAGAACTCTAATGGCGAGACTCTATTTCGTGTTACCGGTCAGTCAAAGAATCGGGTCTCTACACTATGAATTTGTCAGTAAAATTTAAGCAAACACCCAAACAAATCGACGAGCTGACCTTAAAAATGTATACATTATATTGTAATTGAAACTGATCCCTTAGTAATAAAAGCATCACCGCCGGTCTTATCTTCTTGCTGTTTTTAATTTTTCCTTGTGGACAAATATTGGAAATTAAAAATCAAAAACTTTCCGTCATCCAATCAAGTTGAAACTTAAAAAACAAACTCGTTTTTTAAAACATACGCACTATTGAATTTTAAAAAATTTCTAAAATAAAATGTTTTAATTTTTTCAAATTACCTAACCTATGTTAAAAAAAAAACAAATCCAAAATATAAGGATTTGTGAAAATAACTTTGGTTTGAATGTTTAAAAACATTCAAAATATTTGTGAAAATAACTTTGATTTGAACCCTTTGTACCTTAGTAATTATAAAATAAATAACATTTTTCATACGAACCCCAGATATATGATCCACCAGAAAAATCTCTCTGCAAAGAAAAAGCAACCATCGAAGGTGTTTTAGCACAGCACTGCAAAACAAAAGCAGAAGTAAACGATCAGGTAGATATTTATATTGTTTTCATGAAATAACCACCAGATATTTAAATCACTTAAATAAACTTTATTTTCGTCAGTTGCGTCTCTTACGGAAAATACGATATGAAATAGAAAAGAATCTCCTAGCTAAGATGTCCGCGTGGGATGTTGAAATGGCCGACAGCGAAATCAGAACCAAAAAAATGGCTATTGATAACAAAATGTTTGATTTTCCATCCGAGGGTCAAGAAGATGGCTGCCACCAGTCGAGGAAAACCTGTCCGGGTTTTCAGACCAGACCCATGGGAGACTTTGGGCTGTGGATCAGCGAAGCAAAAAAGGTGTTTGCTGAAGCAGAAAAACAGAGACAGAATGCGGCAAATCTTAGTTCTATGGCTGCTTTCAGCTTAACTCAGACCAGAGAAGATTTAGTTAATATAAAAAATTCTACCGACGAGGCTTTCAAAGAACGAATCAATGAACTTAGAGATCACAAGGTGTTTATAAAATAATATTGCTAAAAGTTATTATAATGCTTAATTACATAATAAAACAATTTGAATCACATGTAAAATTAATTTATTTTCAACAAAACAAATCTCTTATGCACAAAATTTGTTTAAGATTAACTGTTTTTAAATTTTGCTACGAAGTTCAAAATGGAAGACCATCTGAACAAAGTGATAAAACAAATCCAAGAGAATGAAGCAACCTCGCAGCTTTTGATAAATCAAATAGAAAGTACCAGCAAAAGAATGCGTTTAGAAGAAATAAAAATGGACACGAGCGGAAAGAATCCATGCTCTGCAAACAACCTGTCTTCTTTCCAACAAAGTCTTTTGACCGAGTATCAAAAACTGTCCGATGATGCCGAAAAATTAAAAGACAACTTGGCATGCATGCAATGTTCATTTAAAAGTCTTCAACGCAGAAAGGTTAAACTTTTGCAAATAATACTTATCGATTAAAGTGGTGTTTAATGGTGTAAGTCACATATTTTGCATTAGAAAATCAAATGATTTTTGTTTGGCAATATATATATATATATATATATATATATATATACATATATATAAAGAAATATTTTTATCGCTGATTTATTTATCATTTTACCTAACAAATTAAAAAAAATATTTTAGAGAGAAAAAACTCAAATAAGGGCTTTATTTCATTATCTTTCAATAAATTGCAAAACCATTCCAAAATCTCGTATACGATTGGCGATATCGTAACATTTGGTGTCAGAAGTGCGATTTAAAAGAATGGTTTTGAAGGCATTGGATGAGCTCTTGATGCGTGAGCTAAGAGATAAGCTAGAAAAACGGAACCTAAGTGATAAGGGTAAGGACGGTCTTAGGGAACGCCTCCTAGCGGCGTTGGTGAATGAAAGCTACGGGCCTGAAGATGATAAATATAAATTTGATATTGATGAAAAAGCTATGGAAAAAGATTTGCTTGGTAGAAGATCGTTTCGAGAGACAAAAGGATTGCTTGATCAAATGTACTCAAGATAATCCTGTTAAAGAAAAAGTTTTTGACAGTTTCTTGTTTGGTGGCAGTAGCTTGAATGAGGAGCGTGATGATGACACCTGTGATGCGGCGTTTGGATAAAGTGTTTCGAAAGGATTGCGTGATGGGCCGAATTTATTAAGTGGTCATCAGTTCCAAAACATTGGGAATAAGTTGGTCTTGAAGAAAAATAGTTTAAAAAAAATGAAACGGAACTCCACGGGATGTCTAATGATTGGAGAGCCTATGTGAGTGATACTGCCACGGATGAGTCAGCTGAGAAGGCTGCTTCAGATGTTGCGGGACAGGTAGAAAAGGTTCGTTGGAATGCTGCATTGAAACGACTGTTTTATTTGGTAAGTTTGAAATTGTTTCTACAAATGCCGATGAAGCTAGAGCTCAGAAAGGCTTGGCCAAAGATGGAGGTAAAACTTAAAGTCGGACAGTTTTTGCATTGATGATTATTCTGTGTTTAAAAACTTAAAAAGCGGTAAAAGGATGGAAACTGACTGTGCCGTGCAGTTGCGGGTTGGGTTGTGTGGAACTGTCGGTGACATAGTGGAGGCCCGCTGTGATTGACAGTCAGGTATCAAGAAATTGAGATGTAACTATTTGGCGTGGTATTCAAGCCCACAACGCTGAATCGGAAAATCATACAGCCTCTAGCAAAACTGTAAAAGACTGCGTTAAATAGTCAAAAGAATTGATCATGTCGTTTGTCAATTGCGGTCAAGGCCGCGAGTGTAATGAAAGAACCTTCATTTATTCATGTATTCAACACTCTGTCAAATATTTTGGAGGTGACAAAAAGGTTCGAGACGAACAGAATTAAGGAGTGGGTAGTGGAATATTTTTATCACTGATTTATTTTTCGATTTATTGCATGTCGACTTGACAAATTAAAGAAGTTACTTTGAAGGGTAAACGACACATATAAGGACTTTATTTTATTATCTTTCAATAAACTACAAAATCATTCCAAAAAACCGATTGTCGATATCGTAACAATATATTATCATATAAATATACAATATATATAACATATTTTTTTATTTGTCATCTCCGAAATACTCGGCACGGCGATGAATACAAAAAAAACCTTCATTTTTACCCGCGGCTTCGACCGCTGTCTGTGAACGACATGATCAATTACTTCAACAGTCAGATGCAGTTTTTTCCAGTCCTTCTAGAATCTATGTCATCTTCCAATTCTGCGTTGTGGACACAAGATTAACGTCCACATAAAACTGACCGATTCCTTCAAGTGCGAGCTCCTCTTTCTTTACAGGAACGTTCACAGGCTCCTCCATAAACCTCATTGTTACTGCGAGTTTGTCATCTAGCATAATTGCAGACAACGCGACTACCCCAACAGCTTTATTTTACGCACTTTTTTATGTTAGCTTACAGTCTTTTACACCAGTTGTTTTAGGACTGTTGACGCAGTATGTATGAAAAACAATAGTACTTCCTGTCACGAATCATAATTTGATCCTTTTAACTTGTCTTCCTCTTTTATCTATGCTTGGGACTGGTTAAACTTAGCGAGGCAGTTTACTGTTGTTATAACACATCCGGTTTTTAAATACTCGTGACAACATTTCAGCAGCCCCATCAAGCTCGAGCTGTTTAGTGTGCCCTTTGTTCAATGCTTTTCTTCGATTCAAGCTTAGAGGAATAACGCTTAGAGATAGTTTTGATTTTGTATCCCAACCGCAAGGGTACCCTAACCCTATGTTTAGAGCAAGGGTTAAGTCTATGAATTATAGGAATATTATTTTATACTTTTTAGGGCGCAAGAAAAACGTTGTTTTTTAAGAAATGAATTTTTTATTAATTAACTAGCGGGGGCACCCGGCGTTGCCCGGGGTTTTTAGAGGTTTTTCTAATGTTTGTCTCTCTCGCTCCAGTTTCCTTCTCCGTTTTCCCGTTCCCGTCGCGTTCCCGCTCGCTGTTCCGCTCCCGGTCGCTTTCCCGCTCTCGGTCGTTTTCCAGCTCCCGGTCGCTTTCCCGCTCCCGGTTGCTTTCCCGTTCTCGGTCGCTTTCCTTTTCCCGCTCTATCTTTCGCTCTCAGTTGGCTTCCCGTTCCCGTTTTTGCTCAAACATGTGCATATATATATATATTTTTAGAGGTTTACCTAATGTGTTTCGCTCCCGTTTCCTTCCCGCTTGCGCTACCGCTCCCGGTCGTTATCCGTTCCCTGTCGCTTTCCCGCTCATTTTTTCGCTCTCAGTACATACACACATACATACGCATATATATATATATATATATATATATATATAGTTCCCGCTCGCTCACCCGCTCCGCTCCGCTCATTTTGTGACGGATTTCAAAAAAAAAATTTCTATATTTGATTCCCCTTGACTCTCAAGGTTGTGAGAAAATTTCATTACGATCGGATGAATGGTGTAGCAATGCATAAATAACATACCTATATACATACATATATACAAACATTCATTTTTATATATATAGATTATTTTCTACTTTCTGCTTTTTGATGGGTGAATATTTATAAGAATTTTAGTTTTTAGAATAAATGTATTCAATAAACATGGATATTCAATAAAGATATGTTATAGATTAATGTTTATAGAATATAAACCAAGTCTGAGAATCCGGCGCCAACTAATAAATAAGTTACGTGCAAACGAAGGCATCACTCACCTCACAAAGCGAAATAGGAGAAAGCCCGGATTTCGATCTCCTATTTATAGGTATCGGTGGAAAGCCGCAGATCTTCATCCGCGGATTACACACTGTGCGACAAGTTCATTCATATTCATGATTATTTACAGCATGCAGGCTCAACGAACCTTCTTTTACT
>OZ022243.1:27888652-27898652 GCA_963978895.1 Erpobdella octoculata | reverse complement strand
AGTGGAAAATATAATTTGATGAACGATTATTTGATTGAGAATCTGTACTGTGATGAGTCGGAAATAAATAACAATGTTGCAAGTAAAGACTCGGTTAACAATATGTGGCATTACTTTTGTCAAGTAATGAATGAAGCTATTAGGAATTATATTCCTGTCATTGATGCTGATAGAATTTTAAGATTTAAGTGCCATAAAAGAAAATTACCTAAAAATGTGGTTGAGCAATGCAGGACAAAAAATAAACTATGGAAAAAGTTTATCCGAACTAGAGATAATAATACTTTTGCAGAATTTAAAAATATCAGAAACAAATTAAGGAAATCAATTAATAAAATTAAAGAAGCTGAGACACTGAAATTGGCCAAAAAAATTAAGACCAATTCTAAGGTTTTTTGGCAACATATAAATAAAAACAGAAACTGTCAAACTAAGTTAGAATATATGATAAAAACTGATATAAACGGGTCTGCAACAACTATAACTTGTGACGTTGATATGGCAAATTGTTTAGCTGAATTTTTTAAAAGCGTTTATATAAGCAATGATAGTCTAGAAATAAGTCCCACAATTAACAATAATATTATTGTCCACATAATGGAGGAAGTAATAATAAACAAATAAATACAAATCGGCAGGACCCGATAATATTTTTTCAAGGGTTCTGATAGAATGTAAAAATTCTATTTCTAGCTATTTAAGCAATTTATACAACAAATCACTGCAAGCTCAAATGGTCCCTGATGATTGGAAGTATACCATCATTACCCCAGTTTATAAGAAAGGTGATAAAAATACTGCAAGTAATTATAGGCCAGTCTCTTTAAGTTGTATCTGCTGTAAACTGTTAGAATCATTGATTAAGGATGAATTAATAATACATTTTGATAGAAATAAGCTTCTAGATTATAGGCAATACGGCTTTACGAGAGGAAAGTCAACTACAATTCAGTTGTTAAAATTGATGGATATGTGGAGCAGTGCATTAGATAAAGGGGAAACAATAGACGTGGTATATACGGATTTTGAATAAGCGTTTGATCGTGTATCTCATGCAAAGTTAATTGATAAACTAGAAAATTATGGCGTCAATGGAGGCTTAATTAATTGGATTAAAGATTATTTAACAAACAGAACAAGTAGTGTTAGGGTTAATAATAGCACATCTAATAGATTTAAAGTTACAAGTGGGGTACCTCAAGGTAGTGTTTTAGGGCCACTACTTTACATAATTTATGTCAATGATATGTTTGAAATAGTTAAAAATAACTCTGCGGAGCTGTTTATGTACGCAGACGACGCCAAAATATTTAAAACTATAAAAAGCAGTGATGATCGATTGATATTGCAGAGCTGTTTAAATTCATTAGGAGATTGGAGTAAAAAATGCGAAATTAAACTAAATGCTGGTAAATGTGTTGCGGTGAGATATGGACGCCAATTAGATGATCGTCGGCTATATAATATAGATGGAGTGGAACTTAATTTTCTTGACAAAATAAAAGATTTAGGTGTTACATTCCAGAGTTCACTAACATTTGTAGATCACATTTATGAAATAATTAAAAAATGTTTTTCACTGTTAGGTATAATTTCACGAAATTTTAAAGATTTGACAAAAGATTCTTTTATATTGATTAATAAAGCTTTGGTTAGATCCAGATTGGAGTATGCAGTCAGTGTGTGGTCACCATGGAAGAAAAAAGATATAGAAGCCATTGAAAGAGTCCAGAAAAGAGCAACAAAAATGGTCAAGGCATGCAAGGGATTGAAATATGAAGACAGGTTGAGAATTTTGAAGCTTCCTTGTTTAAAGTACAGAAGACTGAGAGGGAACCTGATCATGCTCTACAATTTTATTCAAGACAAAGAAGGACGTTTGTGTTTTCCTAATATAAAGATATCAGAAGAAAAAAGAACAAGAGGTCACAAGTTCAAACTGGAAACACAAAGATTCAACGGCAACTGCAGAAAATATTTCTTCCTGACCAGATCGACTGCAATTTGGAACAACCTCCCTTCGAAAATCATAGAAGCCGATCAAGTTAATGAATATAAAAGATTAATCGACTGTCATTTTGAAATAAGCGACATTATGTACAACTATAAAAAGGATTTTTAATAATATATACATACATTTATTTATAGAACATATATATGAACAATATTTTATATAATTCTAGATATGGGCATAGAGACATATAGTTTGCGCCCATCATTTCCTTTATGTTTTATGTTTATGTTTATATATATATATATATATATATATATCAAATATCAAATATA
This sequence comes from Erpobdella octoculata, assembly GCA_963978895.1. NCBI lineage: Eukaryota > Metazoa > Annelida > Clitellata > Hirudinida > Erpobdellidae > Erpobdella > Erpobdella octoculata. The sequence goes on along the minus strand of OZ022243.1, from coordinate 27,896,366 downwards.
TATATATATATATATATATATATATATATATATATATATATATATATATATATATATATATATATATATATATATATATATATATATATATATATATATATATATATATATATATATATATATATATATATATATATATATATATATATATATTAATGTAAAATCGCTGTTTTACGATAGGTTTTCCCATTGATAGACGTTAAAGGACTTGGAATAACTATTATGGACATTATTAATAGACCAGAAGGTATAACTAGCCCTAACAAAGCTTCATTTATTATTTTCCAATAAAACTGCAAAACCATTCTATTGAGCCCGGTATACGATTTGGTGATATCGTAACATTGGTGTCAGAAGTGGGATACAAGAATGGTTTTGAAATCATTGGATGAGCTTTGGGCGAGTGAAATGAAAGACGAGCTGGAGAAACGTGGCCTGAGCGATACAGGTAAAAAGGACGAACTTATGGAACGCCTCTTAGCCGCGTTAGTGAATGAGGGCTATGGGCCTGACGACGACGAATATCTATTTGATATTGACGAGGAAGCTGTGGTCAAGCGAAGGAAATTAAAAACAAATTGCTGGAGGAAGAAAGACAACGAGCGAGAGAAAACATGGCAGCACAGGGGAAGACAGGAGAAGGAATGATTCTTGGCCACGAAAACAAAGTAGCAGCAGCCGGTACAACTGTTGAGAGTTTGGTCGCAGGGTTGGCTGAGGCAGTGGTGGACACGGTTCTGGACCAGCGGGCTGCTGGTGATGTGGGTTGCTGCGCGAAACCCAATTTGAACAGGAGTCCACCAGCTGTGTCTCAGAGCATGTAACGGATGACGGCCGTACAGACTGCAGAAGTCAGGTGGGTCATGATGATGAGCCTGTCAAAGACGGTCATGATAAGGAACCTTGCAAAGATGCTCAAGGTGAACCATGCAAAGATGGTGAGAGTGATACAGTCGGTTTGGACGTCAAAAACCAAACTAAAGAATATGAGAAGAATGTTGAAAACAAAATGCAAAACGATGAGGATGAAAGTGACGATGATTATTATAATAATGGCAATAACAACTATGGCTTTCACCCATACAGCGACGGTTCTGAAACGGAAACCTCCATAACAGACGACGGCACCGAATATTCAGGGTCAGATTTTAGTGAAGAATCTGACTCGGATGAAGCAACCGAGGATTTAGAAACGGACGAAACTCCAATGGAAAAATACGTCAAAGTTAACTTGACAAAAAAAGAAGACACTGATTTGAGAGACGATAGCGATAATTTGAAGAAAGATCCGCTGGACGATACGAAAGTTGACACCGACGAAAGAGCCGAGTTGGAATGTGAAAAGAAAACGTTCGATTGTAGCTTGGAAGAAAACAAACATGACGGCGATGAACTTCTCCAAAACAACAATAGCAATGCAGCAAGCAAAAACTCTGGAAAAGATGAGACAAGAACAGAGAACGGTACCGAGGGTTTTAAATCAGATGAATCCACAGAGGATTCTAGATCAGATAGACTAAGAGTCATTGTAAAATCAAATAACAGTTTGATGAAGGGATTTATTGGATTTATGGAACGACGTGTTTAAGAAAAACCTTTTGAAAAGTTTCTTGAGAAAGATCTAAAAGATGTGAAGGAAGAAGAAAAAGCAGACAATTCCGATAAACCGTGCAAAGATGTTCAGGACGAGGCATGCAAAAAAGGCTGTGATGAACCGTGCAAAAATGGTGACGAAGAGCCAAAGAAAGGCTCTGTTGATGAGCCAAAGAAGGACTGGAAGAAACTGTGTCAAACGGTCAAGAGACTTGACCATGTTGTTTGCGAATTGCGGTCAAAGCCACGAGTAAAGATCAAGGTATTTTGGTGTTCGTGGCCGAGTCGCATTTCTTAAAAGCGATATGCTGTTCGGGACGAACAGAATTAAGAAAGGGGTAATAATGTAAAATCGCTGTTTTTACGATAGGTTTTCCCATTGATAGACGTTAAAGGACTTGGAATAACTATTATGGACGGGGAACTGTGTTTTTATCGACAATTGACAGTTAGTCGACTTAAATTGAAAAGTCGATTATCCTGCGAAGGAGTCGATTATCCTGCGAAGGAGTCGATAATCCTGCGAAGGAGTCGATTATCCTGCGAAGGAGTCGATTATCCTGCGAAGGAGTCGATTATCCTGCAAGTCGATTATCCTGCAAGTCGATTATCCTGCAAGTCGATTATCCTGCAAGTCGATTATCCTGCAAGTCGATTATCCTGCAAGTCGATTATCCTGCAAGTCGATTATCCTGCAAGTCGATTATCCTGCAAGTCGATTATCCTGCAAGTCGATTATCCTGCAAGTCGATTATCCTGCAAGTCGATTATCCTGCAAGTCGATTAACCTGCGCACGCTTTGCTGTGCATGACAACAAAACGCATCCGCACGGGTCGATATAGGTATAATAACCTAAGTGACCATTTGATCTTACTCTTTTTTTTTTTTTTTTTTTTTTTTTTTTTTTTTTTTTTTTTTTATGATAGTTTATAGTCCTTTACACCAAGTGTTTTAAGACTGAATTGGCTGTATGTAGGAAGCACATAAGTACTTCCTGTCGTGGATCAAAGTTTGATCCTTTTAACTGTCCCTCCTCCTTCATCCAGGCTTGGGACTGGCTCGCAATTAGCGAGGCGGAGTTGTTGATCTTACTCAACTCTTTGGTCGATTTAAGGATGGCTGCTTATTCACTTGGTGGTGTTTTTACATAGACTGTATGCTAAGTACTACTATATCAGCATAATTGCAGTATTATTATCTTAAATTAATTTAAACAATTTCTGAATTTTTAATTCAAAGTTGGTAATTTTTATTGACTAATAATTCTGTCGCTAGAGTTACATGCTAGATGACCGTAGGCAAATTTCTGCAGATGCCCACAAGGCACACAAAGGGAATGACCGGAGTCGCTCTATAATTATTCATATTGATTAAGAACTGAATATTCATAGTGCATAGGCTACTATTAACTGTAGTACTTTTCTTTGTTTTCTTTATGCTGTAACTTGTACTAGCTGATAACTCAAAACCAACAATGACGTAGAGGGTTGGCATAGCTCTCTCAACAACAGCTTGAAGGTAGGTTCAACCTTCTACGAAGTTGTTGGTATCCTCTTCGGGAAAGCCCAAGCTATTCCAGTAGAAGAAGATTCCCTTGCCACAGGACAGCTTCTCAGGCAGACCAAAAAATTAAGTTTGGAAAAAGACGAGAAAGTGTGGGAGCTCTGGATAGCTTTTGAACAAAAAGAAATAGATATTCAGACGCTTCACAATAGAATTGTAGATATATTGACCACTTATTGATTTTGTATAGCTTGTCTTTCATTTAAAGCATGTAATAAAATTATTTGTTGTTTAAAGCGTGTTCATTTTTTCTCGAAATATGGTATGGCAACTCCCTATCATCAGTCTCATAAGCTGTATATTTAAACAAATAATATGAATAATACTATATTAACTAATACATGTCACTTCAATAATATTAATTTAAAAACGCTTACACTCAACATATTAAAAAAAGGGTCAAACAAATTTCAATCAATATTCCTTCTAACACATTTTTGAGCGAGATTCATTCCTAATCAATATTTTGTCCAGAGCACATTTTGTCGTAAAATTCTATAACGAAACTTTAAGTCAAGCTGGTCGGAACCTTGATTTTCGGGTTTTTTTAATAATTATTTTATACTTTCCAATTTTGGTCAAGACTATTTTTGTAATTTGGCTATATATGCATAACAAGTGAATCAAAGAACTAAGTTTTTTAAAAACACACTTTTATATAATCGATTGTGATATGGTTATTTTCTGTATGTGCCTTGTGGGCGTATACAGGAACTTGCCTATAGCGCGTAACTCTAGCGACTGAATTATAAAAAAAATAAAAATTTCAAACTAAATTCAAAATTTAGAAAATTTTCAAATATATTTTTAATTAATTCAGAAAAATTTCTAATATATTTTAAATATTGATACTGCAGTACAGTGCTTATATAGTAGTGTTTAGCATTAAGTCTATGTAAAAACACCACCAAGTGAATTAGCAGCCATCCTTAAATCGACCAAAGAGTTGAGTAAGATCAAATTTGCGTCTTAAAACACATGGTGTAAAAGACTATAAACTATAATAAAAAAAAAAAAAAAAAAAAAAGAGTAAGATCAAATACCCGGTCCTAAACGCTGAAAAAGTGACAAGGACTTAAATAAACAACAACAACAGTAAGATCAAATGGTCACTTAGGTTATTATACCTATATCGACCCGTGCGGATGCGTTTTGTTGTCATGCACAGCAAAGCGTGCGCAGGTTAATCGACTCCTTCGCAGGATAATCGACTCCTTCGCAGGATAATCGACTCCTTCGCAGGATAATCGACTCCTTCGCAGGATAATCGACTCCTTCGCAGGATAATCGACTCCTTCGCAGGATAATCGACTCCTTCGCAGGATAATCGACTCCTTCGCAGGATAATCGACTCCTTCGCAGGATAATCGACTCCTTCGCAGGATAATCGACTCCTTCGCAGGATAATCGACTCCTTCGCAGGATAATCGACTCCTTCGCAGGATAATCGACTCCTTCGCAGGATTATCGACTCCTTCGCAGGATAATCGACTTCTTCGCAGGATAATCGACTTTTCAATTAAGGTCGATTAACTGTCAACTGTCGATAAACCTTACAATAACCATTATGGACATTATTAATAGACCAGAAGGTATAACTAGCCCTAACAAAGCTTCATTTATTATTTTCCAATAAAACTGCAAAACCATTCTATTGAGCCCGGTATACGATTTGGTGATATCGTAACAATATATATATATATATATATATATATATATATATATATATATATATATATATATATATATATATATATATATATATATATATATATATATATATATATATATATATATATATATATATATATATATATATATATATATCCAGAACGTGTCAGAAATCGGTCCCAAAATGAACGGAGCGGGAGAGCGAGTGGAACCGGGAATTGGAAAATGAGCGGGAACGCTCCAGTGGTTTGCTGGATGATATTTTGTGGCAACCCACTTGATCTCAAAGTTTAATGCAAGAGCGGCCCGCCGTGGCGATAGCGGAGAAAATTAAAATGAGATTTGATAAAATAGCAATTGACATTTTTGAAGTGATAGAGAAGTTGTTCACAGTTTTGCTGACGCATGGTCAGATATCAAAGTTCAATGCATGTATGGCCCGCCGTGGCGATATCGAAAAAAATTAAAGTGAGATGGGATTTGATAAAATTACCATTGACATTTTTGAAGTGATATAGGAGTTTTTCAAATTTCTGCTAATGCATGGTCAGACCACCGCCAGCTGTGTAATGCCATTGTGGGTGTCAGTTTGACATGGAAGGTGTTTGCTGGAATAATAATAAAGGGAGCGCCTTCAATGACAGGAAATAAAAATGAACTGGTTGCAATTGTTCAACAAAAAACTAGAAGAGGAAGGTGTAGAAGAGGCTATCGCTCTGCATTGCATTATCCATTTGCAGACCACGTGCAGCAAATACCTCACGTTTGAAAATTTGATGTCTGTCATTGTGAAATGCTTCAACCGCATAAGATCCAGGGGCTGCATTTAGGATATGCTTTACTTTATTGAGGCTCAGCAAGGGAACAACCTTGAAGAGGTTTTTTAATTTGAGAACAGAAGTAAAACATTTCAATCAGAACTATGGTAAAGAAAAACGCAGCCAGGTCTTTTTTAGCAAAGACAGCAAAGGTGCTGCTATTTAAGCCAATGCTTGCACCTTTACTCAATAATAATAAATAGAAAATGAGGAAACTAAACAGTTGTATTTTTGGTATTAACTTAATGCGGCCCATCCTCAACCAGACTCTAAATCATGTGGCCCCCAAGCAAATTGAGCTTGAGACCAGGGGGTAATTCTGGACATGCATTACCCCCTACCAGATTTTAAAAAAATTTTATTCGAAGTTTTTGTAATTCATAGGTTAAGATTTGACTTATAAAGTAGTCCTAAAAATCGTTATTTTTTAAAGAAATTAATTAACGTTGGTATAATTAATTATTATGCAGAATGAAATGTACTCACAGTCACGTATTACTAACAGTAGGCCAGGCCTACGATAAAAACACAGAACAGTAAAGTGCTTTGGCATGAGTGCACTTAACTCCACTTTTTTATTAAGCAATTTTAAAAATCGGTTTTTGGCTCAAAATAAAGCTCGCAAATGATTTGGTTTCCTTATTTAGAGAGTGTTCTGTTGCAATTGAGCGATAAGTTTTCACAGCACTGTGTTACTGCGCTTTCTCTGTCAAAAGTTGCTACAGGTGAAGCAGAGCCGAGCGATTTGAACGATATTTATGTGACGTATAGTAAGTTTGAACTGTTCTGAAGAAGAACTAGTAAATCAATTTCAAATTTACACGACATTTTTCGTGCAAACAAAAACAAAATTACAACACTCCAAAATTTACTTTGTCAAATATCAGTGGAGAGATTTCCGATAATTTGTAAACTTATTGTAACGTCGGTTGTCCGATGAGGAAAAATCGTCAACAGGAGCCGGGGTTCAGGTTCTTATTTATTTGGACACCAAAAGTTCCGAGGAGCCCACAAACTTTATCAGCTCCCAAGGTACAACACACAGAGAAATCAAATCAGCAACTTAGCACGAAGCCAGGCACAAAGCACCAAACAACAATTTAATAGCACGAAGCAAAGCACGAAGCACACAGCAATAATTCTAAGTAAGTTAAAAAAGCAAGTCAGTCTTATCGTCACATGGCACAGAAAAATAAAAGATTCAAATAAAATAATAGTTATTTAACTAAATGTCTAAGATAAAAACATATAAAAATAAATATTTAATTCAATGTAAAGAAAAAAAATATAAATAATTAATTACGTATCAATGAAATACAGTAACAACCTTTACACTTATACGTATTGCAGTTACTCTCCCGGTGACCTCTTGTGAACCAGAACGGTGCTTTAGCGCCATGAAATATTGAAGTCACGGGTTAGACCTACTATGGTTGATGAAAGATTGAATGGTCTGGCACTTATGTATATACATCCCGAGGTCAACGTTGATCCGGAAAATGGTGGTCAATGACTTTGCATTGAGCGAACGTAAACTGGAACTTTTGTTATGAATGTGTTGTGTTTTTTGTGTATTACAACAGGCCTATTGCTTTCTGTTGTTTCTGCTTCACTTCGTGTGTATAGCCTACTACTATCCTAGCTAGAATGACACTTGCATTAATTACATTGTTAGAATAAACTAAACTTGTAGTGTGATGATTGAGGAATCTCAACATCTGACTTCCTAATTTAAAACTCAGAGATGGGAAATGGGGATAAGAGAGGGTAGGGCTCGTATGGATGGGAGACGTTCGGAGGGTCAAAAATTGTCGAACATTACCCAACACAAGAAAATCCTGGATCCGCCACTGTTTGAGACCCCTTCTCTACTCGGACGTCATGTCTACCAAGTTCTGTCACCGGCTACTCCGAGAATAGCTACTCGGAAAATAGTGCTTATTCTGCAACTATTATACTCGCTCTTCATGCATACGGCACAAACTGCGTAAATCAGATGTTGACCTTACAATACGAGATCATTAAGAATATTTTTGTTGTTGTTGATTTTTTTAACGCCCATCCTTGT
>OZ022243.1:27766152-27883652 GCA_963978895.1 Erpobdella octoculata | reverse complement strand
TTATATTACACTGAATGCAGCGATTAATCAACTAATTTTGGGCAATTATTCAATTATAATACAAAATTAAACTTGTTTTTAGGTACGGCAGAGTTAAACGAAACAGCAAGAGATCTATTAAACAAAGAGCAACTGCTCAACCACGATCTCTTACTCGGAAATTTTGTTGATTCGTATGAAAATCTAACCATGAAATCGCTTTATATGTTGAATTGGATGTTAAAAGAAACAAACTTTTACGCGTCATTAAAATGCAATATAACCAACAGAGAATCATACAGATATCTTCTGAAGATAGACGATGATACATTTCTGAACGTTGAAGAGCTGTTAAACCTCTTAACAACTTTGAAGGAGCGACCTGTAGTCCTTGGAAGTGTCATCTCAAAAGCGATTCCGCAGAGAAAACATACTTCGAAATGGGCTGTAGGTGCAAGTATTTATCCAAACTCAACTTATCCAAATTATTTATCAGGATCCATCTATTTACTTTCTTCTGATGCAGTGAGTCAGATCGTGAATGCCTCTATGACAACACCGATTTTTTGGGTAGAGGATGTTTATATCACTGGCATTCTGACCCAAAAAGCTGGTTTGTCATTGATAAATAGTCAAAAAATTGAACCGTTTACATCTAAATTTAGCGTCTGTTCAAAACAGATTTCTTGTCACTACGTTGATCCAAGTATGATGAAAATATTGCACGGAAAGGTTTTAGACGCTGAAAAGTTTTGTAATTTTGCACACAAGTGATAAAAAAAGAATTGTTAAAATGTTTTAATTTTTTTATTGGGCTAAGAAAAACCCAATTCGATAGATAGATATAACTTTTATTTGTATTGCAGCCAAAAAGCTGGATTGGAACAATGGGAAATCACATAATATGAATTATAGTAAATGAGATATTAGTTTGAAATAAAGATAAATATAAGATAAAGATAAAAACAGATAGAATAAAATATAATCAAATCAGATCAAGTATTATATTACAATGAACTGTATCAATGTAAGTTCATTGATCAACAGTGGAGAAACATACAATAAGAGTTATAGTAGATTATAGAATGAGATGTTAAAATGAACTGTTACAATAAGAAATTTTAATTGTTAACATGACAGTTCATTGCATATTATATTATTGACTGAATTTATAATGAGATCACCAGTTCGGTGATTTTTCGCACAGCAGAGCCTCAACATTTGCATAATCTATATATATAACAAGTAAATTAAAAACGAATTTTTAAAACCAATGCTCTTATATGTAATTAAAACACAAATTTTTAAATCAATTTTTTCTTATATTACTCTTTTATTTTATATTAAAGTCGAAATATCTTAATTATATCGAAATATCGAAATTTATTAAAATTAACTAAATTAATTGACTTATTGTAAAACTAATAATTGAATATTGCATTGTCTTCTATTTTGAGCATGTATGCAAAATTTGAAAAAAAAATCTATCATCAGGAAGTGACTCAAAAATTGATTGCAAGATTTGAAACAGACAGAGAAACAGACAGACAGAGAAACAGAGACGACGAGTTAATAAAAGCTTTGGTAAAAATGAATGTTTGTTTGTATGTATGTATGTATTTATGTATGTATGTATGTATGTATGTATGTATGTATGTATGTATGTATGTATGTATGTATGTATGTATGTATGTATGTATGTATGTATGTATGTATGTATGTATGTATGTATGTATGTATGTATGTATGTATGTATGTATGTATGTATGTATGTATGTATGTATGTATGTATGTATGTATGTATGTATGTATGTATGTATGTATGTATATATATGTTATTCATGCATTGCTACACCATTCATCCGATCGTAACGAAATTTTCACACAACCTTGAGAGTCAAGGGGAATCAAATATAGATAAAATTTTTTTGAAATCCGTCACAAAATGAGCGGAGCGGAGCGGGTGAACGAGCGGGAACTATATATATATATATATATATATATATATATATATATATATATATATATATATATATATATATATATATATATATATATATATATATATATATATATGTATGTGCGTATGTATGTGTGTATGTATGTGTGTCTGTGTGTGTGTTTATGTATGTATGTATGTATGTATGTATGTATGTATGTATGTATGTATGTATTTTTGTATGTATGTATGTATGTATGTATGTATGTATGTATGTATGTATGTATGTATGTATGTATGTATGTATGTATGTATGTATGTATGTATGTATGTATGTATGTATGTATGTATGTATGTATGTATGTATGTATGTATGTATGTATGTATGTATGTATGTATGTATGTATGTATGTATGTATGTGTTTTTTACAATATTTCGGCACTAATTGCTCATTCAAAGTATATATATATATATATATATATATATATATATATATATATATATATATATATATATATATATATATATATATATATATATATGCGTATGTATGTGTGTATGTATGTATGTGTATGTGCATGTATGTGTGTCTGTGTTTATGTATGTATGTATGTATGTATGTATGTGTTTTTTACAATATTTCGGCACTAAATGCTCATTCAAAGTATGTATGTGTGTGTATGTATCTATGTATGTATGTATGTATGTATGTATGTATGTATGTATGTATGTATGTATGTATGTATGTATGTATGTATGTATGTATGTATGTATGTATGTATGTATGTATGTATGTATGTATGTATGTATGTATGTATGTATGTATGTATGTATGTATGTATGTATGTATGTATGTATGTATGTATGTATGTATGTATGTATGTATGTATGTATGTATGTATGTATGTATGTATGTATGTATGTATGTATGTATGTATGTATGTATGTATGTATGTATGTATGTATGTATGTATGTATGTATGTATGTAATTATGTATGTATGTATGTGTTTTTTACAATATTTCGGCACTAATTGCTCATTCAAAGTATGTATGTGTGTGTATGTATCTATGTTGGTATGTATGTATGTATGTAGAATCGGATCTAAGGGGGGGGGTCAACTGAGAGCGAAAGAATGAGCGGAAAGCGACAGGGAACGGATAACGACCGGGAGCGGGAGCGCAAGCGGGAAGGAAACGGGAGCGAAAAAGAAACGCATTAGGTAAACCCCGGGCAACGCCGGGTGCCCCCGCTAGTATTATATATTATAATCAAATCAATCCTTTTTGGTCCACCAAGTGGCTACCGACAAAATTAACTCAGTTGAGATTACACCTTATTGTTAAATGTTTTTGTTGCTTTTACAAATAAGTTCGGGTGTTTGATGATTTCTGATAATTCAAGTAAATTTCTTCACATTCCAATAAATTCAACCCAACAATCGCTTAGAGTTGTTGAATAATTGCTAACGAGTTTCCAATAATTGTTGACGACTTTTTAATTTCTTAATTAGTTTATTTCATAGTTTTCGTGACAAAAAATAATTATTTTATAGTTTCGGAATTGAGATTTTTTCCGATAAGAATTCACAATGTTACCAGCCCGATGAGCTGAAATCTTTTTCAGAGAGTGAACTCGATGCTGGAATGCATTATACACACCTTGGCTAATCTTGAGATAAAAGACAGTATCTTTAATTTATTTTGCCACCACATAAGAACATCATTAGTGCTTCTGATTGCAGGTTTTTGACATCAAGATATCAACGCTCAATTCATGTTCAATGTGGCATTTGTTATACCAGATCAAAACGTCTTATAAATTTCAAACTTTGATGAACAGATTTTATTACTCAATATAACTTTACAACAATATTTTCATAGTAAAATTATAATTCTACCTTGAAGTCAGTTGAAGTTCGTTAGTACAGCTCCATTGACCTTAATAATACAAATGTACAAAATAGGCCTTTCTATTGTTGTATAAACCATGCAAGCGTGGAACATTGGAACTAAGTCACACACTTCCCACTTGTAGGGGTGGCAATTTTTTTAGGCCAGCCTCTCTTGCAATTCAAATGAGTAAAGAAATGATTTATGAGTGGCTGAATTGTCTGGCAATTATGATGATTTAGTCAGATTTAATAGCTGTACTAAAATGATGATGATCTCATAATATGATGATATTCCAAGTGAAAAACTTTCTAATCTGTGCCTTTCGATTTGTAATAAATTTGTGAAATCCAATCTGGTTATAACTATATTGCTTATTGGAAGTTTCATTTTTTGCTTCATCAAAGATTACGGTTTTCGTTTTGCCAGCGGCGGCCTAAATGTAAACACACCACTGATTGGGGAGATTATTTTTGACTCCCTTTTTTCCTCTTCACTTTCTTCAGCGGTAGTAGTAGTAATAGTAGTGGAGAATTAGTTAGGCGCACTCTAGTGTTGTAAAACCTCTGAGGTGCCGGGTGCGGCTTGTGCATATGGGATCACACAGTGTTACATGCCACCCGCACGTGTATCCGAAATCGGGATGTGCCGAACCCTATTATCCCCAGTCGCGGAACTGGTACTCATTCATCGACCACTGAAGGATGAAAGGCTGAGCAGTGTGAGCTAATTTCCTGCTCAAGGAAACTACGTGCCCGAACCTGGAATCGAACCCGGGTACTCCGGATATCCAAGCCGGCGTCTAAACCACTAGACCAGCACGTCTCAGAGTAGTACGCAGGTTTAGCTCATTTTTGGAACTATTGGCATCCCCAGAAATTTTTGTGGAAAAGCAAACTTTTGTCCCCGTTTTTTCTTTCTTTTTTTCAAAAATTTGAGGGGTCTGGAGACTCAGGAGAATTTTTAAAATACGTTCCTCAAAATTGAGTAAATAAAATTCAATCAGTTTGTAGTTAATTTTGTCTTATTTACCATCAAGATAGAAATTTAAAAGGTTATAAAAACATGAAAAAAACAAATTGTTTTAGTTTAGACGGTGTATATTATATTTCCGTCACAGCAAAACTGGACATCTGACAAAATTAATAACTTTTTATTGCATGTAGCATATAAATTATTGTCAAAAAATAACCCTTTATCCTAAATTTTGGTTTTCTATTTGCTGGTTATAAAATTGGCTCAATAGAATTTGTCTAAATTTGACCACAGCTATGCTAAGATATTGGTTTTATTTTATTCTTTGAAATTTTGTTTCGATGAATAGTCGTCTTCTATAACCCAGAAACCATGATTGACCGCATTCATGTTTCAATTGTGCGTGCTGACTAAAAAAGTGCTATATCGATCTATTGCATAGGACTTGACCAAGAAGAAACAAAACAACGAAAATTCAAACAAAGAACCAACAATACTAAAATCAAAAACATGTTTTGTTAAAGATGACTGGTTCTCTAAATCTCAATGTTAAGAATATAACTGAATAATAGCAGTTGTGTTTTTAAGTCATTTTAAAGCAGTCTTGAATTCACTCACTGAGGAAAGTAATACTTTGGATTTGTACCTGATAGCTGGCATTCATTCATAAGTTTAAGCAATTTATTACTGTTGTAGTTTACTATTAAATAAATTGTTTTACAAACAAAAACTTCTTGATCGTTTTCAACCGGAATTTGTAATGCGTTTAGGTCATCGTCTAAACACTTATTTTCATACGTATAGGTCTTCATGACTTAGGATTTTGCAGTCCGTTACAACCATTGAATCCGATTTGTTCAAGCTTAAATTTTGTTGATCATTCACCAGCACTACCGGTTGGTTTGATTCGGTGCTTTCGGTTTCTGTCGGTTCGTCGATTTCAAATGACAGAGATTTAGTATTTTCTAATACGTAATCGTCATTTTTTGACCGTTCTTTGGTCAAGCGTGGAATGCGAAAGTTTCTATTTAAAGAACCGGTATTCATTGGAAGATAAAAGTTAGTAGTGGACGCTCCGTTGGCTACAATATTTCCAAAAGCTTTATTTGTACCGACTGCTCCGTGTAATTTATTGGGATTATCAAGTGAAGTTTGCTTGGTTCGTATTTTTTTTCGTCTGTGGTGTTGTCGATCGAGGCTCGTTATATCACCGCTCGTCAAAGGTTTCAAAGTACCGACGATTATTGTATTCCCGATCTCTTTCGAGACGAAGCTGTCCTTGCGCAGTTGGACAGACGGGGGCCCATCCTCGGTGCTATCCTGAAGCGTGTTGTTCGGTTTGTAATAAACAAATTTGAACATTTGGCCATCTGGAGCTGTTAGTATAGTCGTGGGATCTTGACTATAATTATTGTAACTGCCACTGCTGTCTGTCAGCTCTTTTTCTTTTTCTCTTGGCAAATTAAGATTGTTTTTGTTACAGTATCCATTGTTTCGGCTATTGATGTTCAATTCTGGATAGAAAACGTCATGTTTAGCTTTAAAAAATAATCTTTAATGGCATTTGTGTAAAAATAAATGGTAGAAAAGACAAACTTGATTTCTCTTCGTCAATTAAATCATAATGATAAGGGCTTTCGATAAATATTTCTGAATAAATTGTATCAGACTTTTTTGAGTACGTTCTTTCTGGTCCTGAAAATTCATGAAACTTAAAAAAAAAACTGTCGGTTTTTTGTGCATTGTAAAAACGGTTATTGTTAGAAGATTTTGAAAGCTCAGTAAACGTACCATAAAAAAACTTGGAGGTTGTGTTAGGTCCTGGAGTGGGAGGCAAACTTGGTGGATGCCGTTTTTGGGCACACCTGGGAAACAAACATAACGTGGTGTCTTAATTTTTATGTTTCAGATTTTTGAATGTTTGTTTGTTTGTTCGTTCATGCTGAATTAAGTGTTAAAAGATAGTTATTAAATTCTGCTGAAAAGTTGTAAATTTAATTTCTTTCAAGGTACATGGTGCTTTATAAAAGCTAACTTATGCGTGTACAAATTATAAAGTCGATTAGGATTTAATCCTTAATGTTTTCCTTTTACAAAATCATGTAGATAGTTATCACAAAAATGATTCAAACTTTGGCTTAAAGTTGCTTTGATTTTTTATGATAAACAAATTATAAACATTTTTTTTCGGTAGACATCTATTTGTCATTGTAGATCTCGTTGTTGCGTTTTGAAGTGAGGGCAAACCAAACCCCACGTATCTTTACACATGCAAAATGTATGTTAACTCCTCCCACTTTTCCCAAAAAAGACTTAATAAACGGACTATGAAATTATTGTCACAATGATCACAAAAACTTCACTAACTTGATGATAACAATGATGAAGATCACGACGAGGACGAATATAAATATCGCTATACTGATTTCTGTAAGTTTAAAATATAAAACGAAATAAGCAAGTTTAAAGATAAATATCAAATTAATAATATCAACGTAATTGAGTAAAAATTATAAAAAAAACAATATCCACTTTAGCCTATATCAAATTTTCTAAGTTAAATAAACTAAGTACTAAAACGCATAAACCTCTCGCAATGCTGTGTTCGCTGAAAAATTTCTGAATCTGTGAAATCAAAGTCTCTTCTACATTTTGATCGGCCTGTTCAACAATGTTTTCTTTTTCGGTGCAGTTTGAAATTTCAACATCTTGATTAAAACAAATTTCTCCTTTGAAAAGTTTTTAAAGCTTAAAATTTGTACATTCAATCAAAACACTTCCTACTTGTAAAGTTGCTGCCTTGACACATTTACGTTTTAAAAGTTTTTTGTTAGGAAAAAAATATTTATTCTACGACTTGTAACGATTCCACACTTAGATTGATAATTCTGTATTCTTACAGGATCTTTAGCACGTGTACGACTATTTGCAGCTGATCAAACCTGTTTGTGGTTTGCTCATCAAGCTGAGTCTCTTAATAATTGAGTAATTAATTGTGAGGTAATTGCAGCTGATTCAATAAAAGTTGCAAACAATAACGGAAACCATGATTAGTATTGCTTGATAAAAATGAAGAGGCTGATCATGCATATTAATTAAACGATTATTGATGAGCCTTGATTATTAATTGCACATGGTTCATTATTAAATAATTGATTAGTAGTTTTTTTATATACTAGAAAAACGGAAGGACGAATAGACGGATGGAAGAATGAATGAGTGGATGGAAATTTATTTTTTTTTATTAAATTCTTGGCACGGGCAAGCAACTGAAAACGGCAATTTCAAAATGAAAATGAAAAATACGTATGGCAAAAAAAAACAAAAGTAAACAAATAAAAATACAAAATCCACTAAAACACATATTTCTTTTGATCGAAAAAATCATCCATCAGAGCCTTGAAAGTAGCTAAATTTGGAGCTTTAACCACGTCTTCTGGAAGATTGTTCCAATATCTTACCACTCTATTGGAAAAATTTTTTCGACAATCCCTGTGATTTATGCCTGTAACAAGTTTCCAGGAATGACCTCTTGTCCGTTGGTCTGGACATGGCATTAGCGCAGGACAATTGAAGTTCAAAAAGTATCCTCTTGTGATCCTGTACGTCATGATCATGTCAGCTCTAATTCTACGATAAGCCAACGATGGAAGCTTCAATTTCCTCAACCTGTCCACGTAGCTCAAATACTTACAAGATCTGACCAGTTTTGTGGCTCGTCTCTGAATTCTCTCGATCTCTGCAATCAGTCCCAATCGGTACTAGCTCATAACCTGTACAGCATACTCCAATTGAGATCGCACAAGAGACTTATAGAGACAAACAAAAGCTTCTACAGATAGATGTTTAAAACTTCGTGCAATTATTCCCAACAACATGCCAGCATTGTTTGTTTTTGTCAAAATGTGCTCTCTGAAACTCAACTGGGAATCAACAATTACTCCAAGGTCTTGGAAATGATATCGAGCCTCTCGTCTGTAACACCGCCCGAGCGAAAATTCTCCGACAGATGAGTAATAGCCTCGTTGTTATTTTTTAGACATTTGTCACACAAATGCAGACCAAGTCGTTGAAGAGACTCAGAAGCTTCTCTTCTAGTTTTAACTGCATCCGCCATTTAACGCAAAATGTTTTAGCAAAACTCAGCTATAAACACAAACCTGTTAATATTTTTCAATTTTTCAATATTTAGATCCGAAAATCAAAAACGAAGAATTAATTTTGCTTTTATTTAAAAATTAGTTTTTATCAGAGTTATTTAGTTCAAGCCGAAGGCTACATTACCGGTTATCCATGTGTTTATCCTCTACCTTGTGGCAAATGACCAGCGGCGGATCCAGGAATTTTGTAGGAGGGCTACATGTTTTTTTTTGCTTTTTAAATTTATGTTATTCAGTGAAACCAGACAAAAAAAACTGAAATTAAATTTGTATTTACTCTCTTTTTTTTCTTCCATTTTCTTTCTGTATTTTCTCTCTCTCTCTCTCTCTCTCTCTCTCTTTCTCTCTCTTTCTCTCTCTCTTTCTCTCTCTCTTTCTCTCTCTCTTGCTCTGTGGCCATATCAACACAAGAAACCTTTTATTTTTATCGTGATGCGGACTTAGGCTAGCAAACACTTCAAAGCTAAGAATGACTTTAGCATTAAATAATAAAATTGTCTCGACCAGAGAGAAAAAAGTTATCACTTATCACAGATGGCAAAATATTATTTTTTCGAAGAGAATGGGATTTTTATGTCCCTTGGTAGACGTCTTTGTGAGAGTGACTAAACGAGATTCTTCCGTTTGTTAACCTCCAAACTGGAACTGTTCAAGACAAACTCGACTGCTATTCTAATTATGGGGAACCAGGCCCGTAGGCAGGATTTAGTGAGTGGGGGGCTATGAAACTTAGTAGGGGGGCTACTAACGAACGAAGGCACCAAAGAAGCCTGACCGCGAGCGCCGCAGGTGCGAAGCCCCTCGCGATAAGGAGATTCGCCAAAGCATTTTGTAGCATTTGACAAAAAATGGCATCCAATTTTGGAAATCCTATTATTTAATTTTAGATTTTCTAAGAGTTGCAATATGTTGCTCGTAATAACAAAAATTAACAATTTCCACAGGCAATTTTGTCAAATAACAGTATGCTTGTTGTTATCCACAATCTTGATTTTTGATGCGTGCATGGCACACCACTGGGATGACAGCACTGAATCAAATTGTCCAAATTTAATTATTTATTAAAACAACCGTTATAGTCCACAATACAATAACTTACTTATTTTATTTTATTTTTGATAAAAACTTGTACATCTGTATCAAATGCCAAGAAATCAATAAAATAAAATTGGATTTAAATATTTGTTTTGACAAAGATCAAACCACATTATAATTGTACTATTTAGTTTACTTTCTCATTTTAAGTTACTAATATTTACTAAACATCCATTCATTTGTTACTCATAAAACTTGTCATCAGTTTCTAAACAATCTAAATAGAAGATTAGATTATATATCAAGTCTATTATTAAACTTATATTGTTGAAAAGATTGTGTGGTTTGACAGTAAGCTTTAAATTGTTTCTTTGAATTAATCAGTTCAGAATATTGGGGTTAATAGTATTGCAGTGTCAGACTAGCACTAAAAAATACTAAATTATGAAAATAGTTTGAATTATTGAGAGTCATTAAAAAATCAAAAGCCAAAGTTTGTCAGTTAAGCTGAATTAGCTTCTTTCTCTGTTCTAAAACTGTACGATTAAAGTTATTATAATATTGTAAGACTACGTCCAAGCACTGATTATGAAACTCATGACAATTTTTATGTGTAAAACATGAATGGATGTGTAGTAGCTTGAAATGAGAAACTAAACTAAAAAGTCCATTTCATTATAATATGGTTTGATCATTGTCAAGACAATTATTTGAATCCGATTTTATTTTAATGCATTCTTGGTATTTGATAGGTATCCATATCAATTGCTTTACAGAGCGATTTTTCAAATGCCAGAAGTACAAGTTTGCTTTTTCTCTCATGGGACATTGATCTTCTCTGTGGTTGTAGTACTCGTGCTAGACAATAAAATGAATTTTTACAAGTGGCAATCGAGATGCCGAGAGTCATTGCAGCTGAATTGTGCCAATTTAGAGTAGGAAATGCATCTTTATAGTCCAGCATAAAATCCATAATTTCCTGGAGACTGTAGCCTGGTTGAAATTTGTTTTTTAGAAACCTACTTGTAATGAGAGCCTCGTCTGCAATATATTTTTCAACATCGTCATGCCTGTCTTGTTTTAGCAGTTGCGTCAACGGTTTAAGGTCGTTGACATCTAAAAACTTGTTTGATGTTGGTAAAAGGGCAGACACTGCACAAGTCAAACCTTTAGAATAACTTAAATAACTATCAACAAAGCTCTCCATCAACTCTCCTAATATACCATCCAACATGCTAAAATAAACAGCACAAAGCTGATTCCACTCTGGTGAACACTATATTGCTCATTACAGAATCACGTAGCGTGCTAATCTGTACTTTTGCTCTTTTTTGGCATGGGTTTTACCAATTATTCATTCTACAGGCAAGCAAATTATTATTATTAATTTTATATCTAAATTTACCTTTATTTATTTATTTTTATTTAATTTTATTTAAAATTTTAGTGGGGGGCTTACATTCTTAGTGGGGGGGGGCTGCAGCCCCTCCAGCCCCCCCGCTAGCTACGGGCCTGTGGGGAACAATAAATGATTACATAGTTACAAGAATTACCTTTAACAGTTGCATTTTGTTTTTTGGAAAAATTGTCTGCTTTACTAAACCGTACTTTTAATGAGGTTCTGACAAACTCAAACAACTTTATGATTTCGGACAGCATTGTCGTTCATACATCTACAAGGACAATCTTTAGTAGTTTCGCTTAATTTAAAAAAAATTCCGCCTTACTAAACTATGTCTTTATCTCGTTGATGAAATGGTCCGAGAAGGAAATTAAAATGTTTTTTTCTCAACTACTCTTCTGGACCATCCGCAATAGCATTTGTATTGGCAGATATTTAAATTTTTTCAAATCCTTGAAAATGTTTGTTTTTGTCTATTTGTATGTAATTTTTATATGCACAGATAAAAACTCAATAGAGTTTTCCTAACGCATTGCCTCTTTTTTTCCAGAAACCTGTGTAGCCATGAACTATGCTATGTCATTTCTGATACCGTTTTAGCCAGGCAGTTTTTAACTATTTGCAGTAACTTAAGAACCCGTAAAACTGCCTCTTGGCTACGTCAGTAAGCTGTTCAATTTTCTTTACACGTTTTCGAGACGAAAGAACAAAATTACAAAATCCGTTCTTACATCTGAACATGTCGGATCATCACAGCTCTTGGAGCCAGCCAAGTTTGAAACAGATAATAAAATAAAACAATTAATACCTAATGATTATTTTACACCCATTGAACTGTTGCGCTGTAATACTTTGGTTATCAGTAATAATCTACGCTAAGGCCCACACGTCCACGGCAGGAAAAAATCCAGCAATATTTTTTTTTTTTTTGGATCTCATTCATATCACAAATGATTATTGTAACAAAAATTTGCTGTTTAGTCGTCTGTGCGTATTTAACAAATGAAAGAATTATTCTAAAAACTTTTTGCTGGATCTGTTGGTGAAAGTCCATATGTTTTTTAGATACTAATTGAAATATATTTTGCTTCAATTATGTTGAAAAAAACAAAAATTTCAAATATCTGCCAAATATCAAAACTATTGATGATCAAGAAATGAATTTAGTAAAGATAAAACCTTGGCCTACAGATAAACATAATAAAATTACAAATTAATCAAAAACTTAAAATTCACATTTTTTTGAAACTTCAAATTGATTTGTGCCTCCAGGGCCCCTTGGATTTGCCGCCGCAAATGACAATCGACGTGGTATTTGATGTATTGTTTCCGCTTCACCTGCTTGACAAGAGACGGGATTTATTTTGCAAAAACAGACCATGACACAATAACAGTGGCAAGTGAAGTCGTTTAATTCTGAGTTTATCAATATGAAATACCAATGAAACTACACTCAGATGAAGAAAAGAACGTAGTTTTACAAATCCTTAAGGAAATATGCACAAATGCGGAAACAGCCTTTTTTCCGAGCGTGTTCTCGTGTTGGGGGAAAACAGTAATTTTAAAATAATCTATTAATTTTTATTTAGAAATTTTTGACTTTTATTGACATTTTAAACAAATTAACAAATCAAGTGAAATTGACTGACATAAACTTGCTTGGAGTTTGCGTTTTGTCTAATTTTTTAACAATACTAGCATTTTCCAAGTTCTATGCCATCACTGTTATTCCTGCAAGTTTATCTTCGTCCACAGTGCTTTGGAGATGTGCTTTTAGACTGAAAAGCATAAAATTTAAAGTTCAAAACTGTCAAATTATCATTCTTCTTTTATTAAAACAATTGTGGTTTTTGCTGCCAGATAATAGTTATGTAGCTGTTTCAGGGAGATTCGTGAAATTGACGATTTTTTGGTGTGCAAACTTTTTCCTACACAAATGTAGGTGATTGAAAATTACCGTATTTGCAATTACTAACAAAGGTAGGTGATTGAAAATTTCCGTATTAGATATTCTGTCTATCACTGTTATGGTTGCGTAACATTGATGGTATTTGTTCAACGCTACTTTGAGTTATTGACCGTTAAAAAATAAGGTTACTTTGGCCCAACAAAACCAGTAGTACAGGCTTTACATTTTACAAGAAGAAAAATCCACATGTTCAGGCTTGGCAATTATTATAAACAAACTGAATGCAATGTTGTAAGATAATGCAAATCTAATAACACTTATTGAACCTCTCATAAATTGTTCTAAAGATTGGAATAAATAGAAGGTTTTAAAATGTTATGAACAATTTTAATGCCCAACTGGCCGCTGTTATGCATCCTAGTTTCAAATTGTATTGGCTCAATGATAAAGTAAAAACTCAATTAAGTGTAACATTGCAGACTCAAATTGATGTCTCGATGAATTTTGGTAATAAAAAAACAAGATAATGGAAATTCAAACAATCAACAGATGATTTGTCTTTAAATTTCATTCTTTTATTTTTACATAGGAAGCAGAAATTTAACTGATCTAGATAGAAATGAGGTAAACAATTATATAGCTGACAACTCGTCAGATTTATCTTCCCTTAATTGTTATCCGCACATAAAACAGTCATATGTTGCTTTTAACATTGGATTGCTGCTAGTATAACTGTAGAAAAATTATTTTGATTAGGAAAAAAATATTCTCACAGCTCCAAACAAGCATGTCCAGTGATTTTTTTGAAATGTTGTTGTTTTACGTTTAGTAAGTTTAGTAAAATGGTAGATTATGTTTTCATGATAATATGTGTTATATATTTGATGAGCTAGTGAATTAATGCAAGCTTTCAAATAAAATGGTTTTTAATAAAAAAATGTTTGAGCTTAAAAAAAGGTATTGTTTAAAGTATGGTACTGCCAATTTCAATACTTTCAAAATTGTGTATAGATATTGGTATTGAAAATACTTTTAAGGTATGATAATGCTATTGGTAGGGCCAATATTTTTCAAAAGTATTGCTAACCGCCCGCTGTAGGTTTTTCTTTTAGAAATGTATTAAAATTCATTTTTCGTTTTGTTAGTCGATAGAGAATAAATTGTGCAAAAATGCATGATAAACTTTGTTCCAATGTTTTTATACAGCAGTCTACAATGTGCATTTAGCTGAAAGATTGATTAAAATTTTGCTCAATATGTTTGTTCATTTCAAACGGTGCCAAACAAGCCTAATTAATTCTTTAAAGAGTGTATTTCAACAAAACAAACCTAGTATATAACTGAAAAAACCGTTAATTATGACTTCTTAGAGGTGAGTTATTTATTCTGGTCAGGCTTACAGTTGTTGGGTTAAAGTTACCCCAACTAGGGGGTCTATAAATATGAAAAAATAGATTAAATTTTTTTTAAACTTTTGCTAGGTCACATTATGCATCACTACTATGTTCATCTTATCAAGATAGTTGCTCATCGATATATAATTTTTACTTCGAAATATAAGTTGATTTATCTGTAAACTCCCCCCTCGTATTACAATAATAAACAACCTAAGTAATACTGTTTTAATTTATGTCTTGTCTATAATTAGAAACTTTTATTTAGGTTACAATCTCTGTTTGTGTGTGTGTGGCTTTCTCTGTACACAAATCTTGCAAGTGAAATTCGACCAGCTTTTTGACTAGCTAGGAAGCTGAAACTTTCAGCATATCTTTACATTAGATGACAATACATGATTCAATTAAAAAAAACGTAATTTTGACATCTTTCGTATACATACACACATACACACAGACACACATCGAGTGTATTTGAAATCAAAGTTTTTGTTAAAAAATTCGTTTTTCCTTTACTTGTTTTATCTAATTTTTCTTGAATCCTGTTTAAAGATGAATCGTTTTCTGGAATCGCTTTAACATTACATATACACGTTGCATTTTTTCATAATGAAATTAGTTACACCGGTCGTCCTGGGTCAGGCCACAATTTGTTGCTATGTATAGGGATTATGGGCCTATAAGAACGAGCTGAGCTCAAAATAAACGGGCCGAGCCTAAATTAGACGGACCGAGCCCAAATTAGAAAGGCAGAGCCTAAACATTCAGCCTATGAAACGGTAGACAAAAATCCGCAGATGTGGTAAAAAATTAGCTAACTTTTCCGAGCTTAGTGGTCATAACTAAAAACTATTTATCTGCTCCATTAACCAGCGTTTTATCCAAGCAACTGTTTAGAGGCGCTACTCATATATTGAACATTCTGCAGAAAAAAAATGTTGTTTGTGAGAACAGAATGTTTATAAATGTTTTTTAACATTAGATTTCAATAAGTGTATTAAGTTTTCAAAATCTAGGTTTGTGTTTAATTTTTTCAAAGCTCGGGGCTCGGGTTTTATTTTTTCAAAAAACCGGGCTCGGGTTTTTTCATAACTCCGGATTCAGGTCTGAATTTGGGTTTTCGGGTTTCATTTTTTTAAAAGTCCGTGTTCGGGTTTCAATTTTTCAAAAGTTCAATTTGGGTTTAACGTTTTCTAAAGTTCGGGTTCAGGTTTGGGTATCCAAAAAAACCTTGTAGTACCAAACTTCGAGTTTGGGTCGGATGCCGTGACATCCCTAATTATAATTTTGTAATTATTAAACAACAAAAATGACATATTGGGGTTTTTATTAAAAAATAATAAACAAATCTAATATAACAATTTAATTTAAAAAAAAGCAGGTATTTAAACTTTCCCAAACAATTTTTAATTGAAATTCATTTAAAAAAATGTCATAGCTCGATCTACTTGATGTTGCTTAACAAGAATTCTGGTGGCCAAGCCCAGTGCATTCTGAAAAATGTTAACACTTTTATTACATACAAATTGAACTAGGAAAATTTAAATTAAAAATTTAGAGGTGTGTAGACCTAAAATTAGGTATGAGTATACTCTGAAACAAAAAATAACAAGGGGAAGTAATCAAGTTCTAACCATTTAATCTCTGCCGTGGCTGTTATTTTCATCTCTGCTTTGGCTGTTATCTCCATCTCTGCTTTGGCTATTTTCATTTGATCGAGATCCAGAGCAAGTCAAACAGCACTTGCTTTTCATGCCATTCTTTTTGCAGTTTTTCGGAGTTAGGCGCCTACACCAGAAAGGATTAATGTCTACGCAACTACCCGCGACAGTTGTGGTCGTGCTAGCTTGCGACGGCAGAGTAAAATTTGATGCCAAATAAGTTGAGCTGGGATCAAGTGGCAGATTCGGATTTGATGCTGTTGGCTGTGCAGGTGGCGTAGGGTTTTCCGGCACCTGAGTTAAGTTAAGTGGTAACTGGGTGCTGCTAATCATCGGTGGTAAAACGGAAGATGCTACAACACAGTGAGATAAATCAAATTGAACGTTTGCCCAAAAATTGCTGTAGTCTTTTGCTACGACATATCTGAAATAAATAAAAAAATTATATATTTTCTGCATTTATTTCTCATATAACTTTTTATAATTAAAAAAAAATGTTTTAATAATTTTTTAAGAACAATCTTACGTGAAAACAACATCGGCGGTGAAATCGGCTGGAGACGTCCATCCGAAAGTTTTCGTTACTTTATTCTGAGCATTGGAATGACCCAAGGAGTTCTGGAAATAAGATACTAAGTTGAAACAAAATTTTAAATGTTAATAGTCTACAATATAATGTTTATTTTTTGCCGAAAATTCCATATAAGATAATATTTTATTATTTGAATCAATGTTTTGACAAAAAATTAGTTGATTACTTTATCTCCTCCAAAGCAGTTAATGGTCTGAAGATCACTGTTACCATTTACGTCGAAAGTTCCAAAACTGTTGACGCTGGTAGCGTTCTTGACACGTGCTTGAACAAAAAGGCCCACGTAACTTGTTCCGAGGGGGTCGCCAAGAGACACTAAAATATTATTAATAACATAAATAATAAGATTTCATTTACACTGGTAAAAATAAGTAATTTTTGCACAAATATTTCGTCAGTTTCACTAACGCAAAACTCTGCTTCCCGATGAGAAACAATCGACGTTGGCAGTGAGACGATAAGGAGAAGCATCAGAACGAGCGGCAACTCCGTGACTAGGAAGCATTGACGTGCACACCGAGGTAGGCGGACCCCTGGGATAAGACGAGACTGTTCCCAATAAAGCCAGTGCCAAGAAAATTGGCGCAAAACTATTTTTGGTCATCACTGTTGATTTCCTAATTTAAAATTGCAAATCTTCACCAAATATTTTGCTTTATGATATGAATCATATGCTTTGCTGCTCATTCTTTTATATAAAAAGACGTCACGATTAGTGCATTGAGTAACATTTAAAAATAGCTTTTTCATTTGAATATTCGATAGTCTCAGCCTGCAGTTTAAACAAAAATTAATGAACGATGAAGAGTTCGTGAAAGGCGTGTCGAAGCGACAAACTTTTTACGATGAGTCATAATTAGAAACACGCTGTGTATTATTTTAAAATACAAAAATGTTTGTTTATTGTAAAATGGTATCATTAATAAAAACAGACAGACAGATAAACAAACATAATTTATGTATATGTAATTGTTTTGTTCTTGGAAAACAAAGTTTTCTGATAAAGTATTTAAAGTTGTAATTGTTATTATTTGTGTGACAAGTGAAAGAGCTTCGAATTCTATGATCCCACAGATTCCAGATTTTAATAATTTAAATTGAATTCAACGTTGAGTTATTATTGTGGAAATTAATTTTTTCTAATACATAAATAAGTAAGCATTAACAATGAAAATATGATTATGGTCAAATTCATCCCATTGCACCAAAATATAACAAAAGAATTAGTCAGTAGCGCATGATTTTATTTCAACTGAGTCACGATTGACTCGTGTCATGTGAAGAATTAGTAACATTTTACAATTTGTTCTAAATCAATTTTTTTGTAGGTTATTAAACAGAAATTTTTTATAATTCAAACAAATTTTTTCTTGCTGTGCATTTTAGCACAGATCTTGGTTTTAACAAAATTTTATGGTTTTTTTTATTTTCTCAGTAAAATGAAGTGAAATGAAATGTGGTAATTTATACAGCGCCTCTAGCAGAGTTCTGAGGTGCTGTTCTTTTGCATGAGAAACGATTTTACCCAGTAAATATTTTAAGTTGACATGGGCTACTAGTCAGCGAGTGGGAGTCAAACCGTGAAGCTTTCACATTCAAGGCTAACACTCTACCAACTCAGCTAACCTAGCCTCCTAGCGAAGCAGGAAGTTTGAAGGTTTTACAGATCTTCTACAAATTTACAAAATTACAACATTGTACAACAACTACAAATTACTAGCATATTTTAGGATTATTTACATAGGTATGGGAGAGTGGTACTGAATGGCCAATGAACCTACTGAAGGCCACTGACGTTTTTACTAAAAAAAATATTTAGGTTAATAACTTTATTTTTAAAATGGGTATTTATATGTCTTTTTATTACAACGCTTATATTAACTTGCTTTGCTGTGTGTTGTTTGCTTCATCGGATTTTTTCAATCAAATTTAGAAATTTGATTTTTTGCTCGCAGGTGTATATTCGGTGACAATACGTTAATCCATTTTTAATCTAAACAAAGTTAGTTTTTAAAAATTTAAACACTAAAAAATGACAAATAATAACAAATAATTTTTTTAAAAACAACGCTTATATACAAATGTACTAAAAACTGAAAAATAATATTTAAAAGTACGTAATAAAATTTTTTTAATCAATTTTTTGTTCGAAAGATAAAACCATTGAGCGAAAGTCGAATATATGTATATTTTACATGATTACCCCCTCCTTAATTCTGTTCGTCCCGAACAGCATAGTCGCTTTTGTGAAATGCGACTTGGCCTCGAGCACCAAAATACCTTGATCTTCACTCGTGGCTTTGACCGCAATTCGCAAACAACATGGTCAAGTCTCTTGACCGTTTGACGCAGTTTCTTCCAGTCCTTCTTTGGCTCATCAACAGAGTCTTCCTTTGGTTCATCGTCGCCATTTCTGCACGGTTCATCACAGCCTTTTTTGCATGCCTCGTCCTGAACATCTTTGCACGGTTTATTGGAACTGTCTGCTTTTTCTTCTTCCTTCACATCTTTTAGATCTTTCTCAAGAAACTTTTCAAAAGGTTTTTCGAAAACACGTTCCATAAATCTAATAAATCTCTTCATCAAACGGTTATTTGATTTTAAAATGACTCTTAGTCTATCTGATTTAGAATCCTCGGTACCGTTCTCTGTTCTTGGCTCATCTTTTTCAGAGTTTTAGCTGGCTGCATTGCTATTGTTGTTTTGTAGAAGTTCATCGCCGTCATCTTTTTTTTCTTCCAAGCTACAATAGAATGTTTTCTTTTCACATTCCAACTCGGCACTTTCGTCGGTGTCAACTTTCGTATCGTCCAAATCATTGCCACCGTCCCTCAAATCAGTGTCTTTTTTTGTCAAGTTAGCTTTGACGTATTTCTGCATTGGAGTTTCGTCCGTTTTTAAATCCTCGGTTGTTTCATCCGAGTCAGATTCGTCACTAAAATCTGACCCTGAATATTTGGTGCCGTCGTCTGTTATGGAGGCTTCCGTTTCAGAACCGTCGCTGTATGGGTAAAAGCCATCGCTGTTATTGCCATTATTATAATCATCATCGTCACTTTCATCCTCATCGTTTCGAAAAACCTTTTCGTTTTCAACATTCTTTTCATCTTCTGTAGTTTTGTTGTTGACGTCCAAACCGACTGTATCATTGTCACCATCTTTGCCAGGCTCGTCATCACCATCTATGCATGGTTCATCTTGAACATCTTTGCAAGGTTCCTTATCATGACCGTCTTTGACAGGCTCATCATCATGACCCACCTGACCTGTGCAGTCTGTACGGCCGTCATCCGTCACAGGCTCTGAGACACAGCTGGTGGACTCCAGTTCAAATTCGGTTTTGCCGCAGCAACCCACATCACCAGCAACCCGCTGGTCCAGAACCGTGTCCACCACTGCCTCAGCTAACCCTGCGACCAAACTCTCAACAGTTGTACCGGCTGCTGCTACTTTGTTTTCGTGGCCAAGAATCATTCCTTCTCCTGTCTTCCCCTGTGCTGCCATGTTTTCTCTCGCTTGTTGTCTTTCTTCTTCCAGCAATTTGTTTTTCAATTTTCTCCGCCTAAACACAGCTTCCTCGTCAATATCGAACAAATATTAATCGTCGTCAGGCCCATAGCCTTCATTCACTAACGCGGCTAAGAGGCGTTCCATAAGTTCGTCCTTTTTTACCTGTATCGCTCAGGCCACGTTTCTCCAGCTCGTCTTTCATTTCACTCGCCCAAAGCTCATCCAATGATTTCAAAACCATTTTTTATCCCACCAATGTTACGATATCACCAAATCGTATCCCGGGCTCAATAGAATGGTTTTGCAGTTTATTGGAAAATAATAAATGAAGCTTTGTTGAGGCTATACCTTTTGATCTATTCATAATGTCTATAACGATTGTTCTAAATCCTTTAACGTTTATCAATGGGAAACTGATCGTAAAATCAGTAATTTTACATGAATATATATATATATATATATATATATATATATATATATATATATATATATATATATATATATATATATATATATATATATATATATATATATATATATATATATATATATATATATATATATATTATAGATCAGGGCTACCCAACCTTTATATTACAAATTTTTATTTAGGTTACAATCTCTGTTTGTGTGTGTGTGTGTGTGTGGCTTTTTCTGTACACAAATCTTGCTGGTTAAATTTTACTTGCACGATTTGCGTACATAAAAACCCACACACACACACACAAACAGAGATTGTAACCTAAATAAAAGTTTGTAAAAACATTTTAAACTACTTGTTACAGTATATATATTAAATTATTAGAAATTCTGCCAGATTCATAAGAAAATTATTTTATATTTTTTAGTGTGCAAGAAAACGTTGTTTTCTTATAAAATGTAATTTTTATTATGTCAAAATTATTACAGATGATAGTAAAATCTTTGCCGTTTTCAAATCGGTGAAAAAATGTATCACACTTTAAAATGACATAGATGAGGCAGTCCAGTGGTAACACAACTGATTGATGCCGTTTAACATTCACTAAGGCAAAGACCGGGTCTACATTCGACCACACCTCGAATATGCAGTCCATGCTTGGTCTCCTCGTATTGAGAAGAAGGACATTGATACTCTTGAAAAAGACCAGCACAGAGTTACAGAAACAATAACAATAATCAAACATTTACCATAA
Organism: Erpobdella octoculata; assembly: GCA_963978895.1. NCBI lineage: Eukaryota > Metazoa > Annelida > Clitellata > Hirudinida > Erpobdellidae > Erpobdella > Erpobdella octoculata. The sequence goes on along the minus strand of OZ022243.1, from coordinate 27,862,028 downwards.
TTAGAAATACTACAGAAGCTTAGAATTAACACGCTTGAAGAACGTAGGGTTAGGTGCGATATGATTCAACAATACATAAAACTGGCTCATATATATGAAGTAGATTTTTTGTATTGCAAAAACAGCTCACATAGCAGCCTAACGGATCCCACTGTTTAAGAAGTCACAGCTTCTTCTTTTACCGCAAAAACCTGAATGATGTGAAAAACAAAAACACATTTTTCCCAAATGGAGTAGCTCTCAACTGGAACTCCTTAACGCAGGAAGCAGTGGACGCATGTTCGGTGAATGTTTTCAAATATCAATTCTCTCTGCTTTGTTGAAGTTTAACTTGTCACCACAAAAGGTCTGATGCAGCCCCTCTTCATCAGTTATATACATATTATTCTAATGAATATTTTTTTTCCTGTTTTTTTGCCATTTTTGTATGTATGCATTGATAACTAAATAAAAAAACTCATATATTGTTTTAGAAAATGTTTAAAATTTAACAGAACGCATGTCATGAAAGAATATAAATGTCTGCTTGACTGGATGACGTGAAGTTTGTTCATTTTCACATACAAGATTTGTCTCAAGCAAACCAGGAAGACCGGAAAAAAATTTTCTATGAAAGATTGAATAAAAACCTTTTCCAGTTTTAGAAAATAGAAGTTACAAACTTTTCTACATTTCCTACAGTCAGTGGCAGACAAAAAGAGGGCGGTTGGGGTGGCAGCCCCTTATCGTTAAGTCTGGAATTTTTGACGGAATTTTTTTCTTAGCCTTAAAGGCCATCTATATATTACGTACACATTAAACTACAGATTTTAACACCCCCTCTTTCCTGTGTTGCACCTTGTAAATTTTCAGACCCCGCCTCTTTTCATGCGTACATATTCAGGGCGGCTTCAAACCCCTTTCCCCGCAGTATAAAAATGAATAGAACCATAGAATTGTCCTTTTCTCCGGGTGTTGGTTCAACCAAAATGTCCAGTGCCGAAAACTTTCATATATTTTTCTAAAAGGAAGTCAAATTTTTCCTTAAAAATGATTGGTGACTATGGTAGACCGGTACCTTTTTTTTAATTCTTAAAAAAGAGTGAGGTTGTAAATATGGTGTCTGTTTACATTGTATATAAAATTATATGATAGAACAAACTTTTATTTAATTATCATTACTAGACTAAATAACAAATTACCATCAACTGTTGATTTAAAAATATTAAATACGCGACAAATTTATTTGTACTAGATGACAATTTGAACTATCAGAAATTATGATATTAATAGTACAAAAATGGCGAAATTTATAACGCCACCTATAAAAAAACGCGAACTTACATATGTACACCAATGTAGAGTACATATAGATAATAGAAATTAAATACTTTAATCAATTACATAAGATTTAATTTTTGTGTACATACGCATTTGTAAGAATACCCCCTTTCCTCCCAAGACGCACGCGTCCTCAAATCATTTGCTCGGGTACCTTCCCCGCCCCCTCGATGCGTAAGTAATATATGGACATTTGTAACTAAGCTGGTTGTTGCACTGCTTTTCAGACCTGTCCCAAATAAAACAAATGAGCTACGATATTTCAATTCAATGTTGTAATATTTGTGGAGAAAACTTTACATCCAGGATGCTATGGCTGTCTGATTAGAATGTAGAATGTAGATGTGGACGACATCAAAAACATCTGTCATTAGTTTTGGTTAACCATTAGTTTGTGATGGTTTGTAGTGTTGTGGTTTTGTATCTAAAGTTTTATTTAGATGTTTTTAAATCTTCTATATTGATTTCGCCGTGATACCTGCTAAATTGAATGAATGAGGTCGAATCTTCTGACTTGTGACTGCTGATGAGATGCAGAGATTTCTATTGGAAAATGTGTTGTATCTCCAGTTGAAGCTATTGATCATCGTCCATTATTGATTGACTGAGTCAACCTCATTAATTATGAGTTAAGTTTGGACGTGTTGAAGTGGTTCAGACAGAACATTCAAAAAGGCTTCTTGCATCCAGTATGTAACTGTAACTACTAACAATTGTGTACCTGAGTTCAAGAAGCGATGGCTCCAATAAAATTGCTCATCTGCTATTTGACGAACAGGTAAAGGATCTTTAAGTTAGTAATTAAAGTTCAGGGCATCCAAGCCTTTGAAAAGCAGCATTGCGATTTTTGAAGCAGAAAGTCGCAATCTTTTGTTTGTGCATATACCACGTGCAGTGCTAAATAGACGTTCAATAGATTGGTGGTGCCAATTTTTTTAAACTCAGCTCGGTGGCTATTTTTTTGCCGAATCAGAGTTTTGCCGAGTACCTCAAATTCGGCCGAGTCTGAGTTGGAGAGCCGAGTGTCGCTATTATACAGCTTTTCAAAATTGACGGATTTCTTGAAAAGGTTAGTTAGACAGCTTCCAACGATTTAATTTAATTCAGCTAACCGCCAAATTCAATTGTTCAGCTAGGCAGCTCATCCACAGTAGATATTTAAGGTTGCTTTATTTATAGAAAAAATAAAAGTACATAGAATCTTGTAGTCTTCTGTCCTCTAAGCTAGTACATATGTATTTTGTAATTTTCTGCTTATTGTGGTCGTTTTGGAACATTTTTATTTATAAAATTTATTCGGGAGCTTCTTTGAATTAACGAGTTTTTCAAGTATGTTTGATTGATTGATATCAGCGGGTATGCGGTATTCAAGCCAATCTTAAGCCCTGAGAAAGGAAGAGGGAAACGTTAAAAGGATCATATTATGATCCACGACAGGGAGTACTGCTTAAACAGTTTTACAACACCTGGTGCAAGGAACTATAAACTGCCATCCCGCTCCCGTTCGATTTCCCGATTTCTTGTTTTTCCATTTCCGCTCGGTTTTCTTTTTCCGTTCGATCTTTCGCTCTGGGTTGCCTTTACGTCCCCGCTTGGTTTCCCGTTCCCGTTTCCGCTAATTTTCCAATTCCTATATCCGCTTGCTCTCCCGCTCCCGCTTTGCTCATTTTGTGACCGATTTCAATTTTTTCCTTATAACTTTCTCCCATTGACTCTCAAGGTTGTGTGAAAACTTCATTACAATTGGATGAATGGTGTAGCAATGCATAGAAGACACACCTACATACATACATACATACATACATACATACATACATACATACATACATACATACATACATACAGCAGTCATCTATATATATAAAAATGAATGTTTGTATGTATATATGTCCTTTATGCATTGCTACACCATTCATCCGATCGTAATGAAATTTTCACACAACCTTGAGAGTCAAGGGAAATCAAATATAGAGAAAAAAATTTGAAATCCGTCACAAAATAAGCGGAGCGGAGCGGGTGAGCGAGCGGGAACTATATATATATATACATATACATATATACATATATATACATATTATAGCGGGGTTACCCGGCGTTGCTCGGGGTTTTCAGAGGTTTTTTATAATTTTTCTCTCTCGCTCCCGTTTCCTTCCCCGCTTGCTCTCCCGTTTCCGTTCCCGCTTGCTTTCCCGTTTCCGTTCCCGCTCACGCTCATTTTTTCTTTTCCACTCCTTCATAACTTATTTTAGCCCATAAGACGTAAAATAGATTTGCTAAAAGTTGCTTGAAGCCTTCAAACGTTGTTACGTAAACAAAATTTGAATTTTATTACGCAATTATTTTCGATGGTCGTACATAGGAACTTTTGGCCTGGAAAGTTAAGATCCCCAGGCTCAGGGGGCCAAAAACCTTCCGGGCCAAAAGTGCCTATACTAGATCATTGCATAAGTTTTCGAAGCACTGTTTACAATTGCGTAACAGGCATTACTTGCTAATGGACTTCTTAATATTAAGAAGTCCATGACTTGCTTCCCAGTCTTGCATAATGTGACCGATTGCGCGTTATTACAAATTATTAAGAGATAGATGGGGCGGGAAAGCGACCGGAATTGGGAAAGTGACCGGGAGCGGAAAAGCGACCGGGAGTGGGAGAGCAAGCGGGAACGGTAAAGCGACCGGGAGCGGGAAAGAAAACGGGGAATTAAACGGGAGCTAGATAAAAAAACTCTAAAAACCCCCGAGCAACGCCGGGTAACCCCGCTAGTATATATATAAAAGAACATGTCCTGACTGACTGACAAACTGACAGACTACTTCGCAGGATAATCAACTCCTTCGCAGGATAATCGACTCCTTCGCAGGATAATCGACTCCTTCGCAGGATAATCGACTCCTTCGCAGGATAATCGACTCCTTCGCAGGATAATCGACTCCTTCGCAGGATGATCGAGTTAGTTGATCGTTTCAAAACACTTTAATTATAATTTTTTTGGTTCGGGATTAAATAAGCGTGCTGACGATGTTTGATCTTGCCGGCTACAATATCGAACTTTACCAACTTTTATGTTCAGATATTTGCGCATTGAAATAAAAGTTGGGAATGTCAGATGATTAATTATTAATTTTGCAGTTGTTTTTTTCCAAAATAATGAATAATTTCGCAGTTGTTTTCTTTTAAATTAATAATTAATTTCGCAGTTGTTTTTATTAAATTGCAACGATAGATTCATTATAATAAGTCTTGGTTGCGCAAAGTTCGAAGGGCAGAGACGAATCCAGAATGATAGGGAAACGCATCTTCTACACCCGATTACCAATAAAAAATTCGATATAAAACGAAGACTTTTGTAATTTTTTGAGAAGAAAAAGTGTGGACAACTAAAATTTTGGCAGTGATGTACCTGCTTGGAAAATATGGTTAATTTTTTTTATAGATTATCTGTCACTCTGAAACTGAAAATACTACATATAAAAATTAGTATTTAAATGCTACTTAGAAACTAAAGTTACACATGGTTTACTATTATTTTATGTTTTGACTTTCAGGACCGCAAATGTAGGGTGGAAAAAAAGATTATTTGCTTAGAAACTCAATAACTGGAAATGTAAAAGCATTAAAATTCAGTATTAAGGTGTTTTTTAAATAATAAATTACATGTTCCATTATTTTTTGAAAAATTAGTTTTCAAGTTTTAAGGTTTTGTGTCCGTTAAAGCTGTGATTTTAGGATCTTCAAACGGGCCAGGCTAAACCTGAAGTCAAAGTGGGACAAGCCAAGATTTTTAGCCAAATTTATAAAAAATTGCAGGCCTGCAAAAACGGGCTGGGCCCATTTTAGACGGGCAGGATCAGACCTGGAATTTTGGCTTATGAAACGAGCCGAGCCAAGTTGTCGACGGGGGGGGGGGGCAATAAAACTTCGGCCCGTGCAGTACTCTACTATAGATGCATGGTTCAAATTCTCTCATTTCAAGCGAGCGAAGCCGCAACGGACACTTGTAGTATATATCTAAATAAATAAATAAAAACAACACACAGACCTGTTTTAAACTGCTTATGACATTCGTTGCAACCAAATTTTTATATTTTAAAAGAAATAATAAATCGACACATATTTTAAAATACACTCACTAACTTAACTAAGTTAACCCCAAGTTATATTCTTCTCATTTTCACCACTCCAAAAACACAGAACACGTCCCGTTTCCATGTGTCCCACTACATTCAAAGAGCTTTTACGGCATGTGGCCGCTGGCCAAAGTTTAAGTTACAAACAGCGTAATATAATAACCTATCGTATATTTCTTATAATGAATAACATAATAAAGCATATCACGGATTTCAAGCTCACGCACGCAACATGGTGCACAAACGTTTAACGTTTTAATTGCATCTTCTTCTTCTTCATAATAACAGGATGTAGAGCAGTTGACCTCTTTTGAACAGATCATTTTTCCTGCTAATCGAACAATTGAATTTACTCAGAAACTACAAAGCTTACGATAAATCGAGCTAAGAATACGTATTACAATCTTTTGCAGTTTTATTATCTGAAATTATAAGCTAATTTTATTTGATTTAATAAAAACACTGTTAATGGATAACCATTTTCAAGGGCAAAACGGTGAAGACTACTTTTTTTTTTAAATGATTTTACATAACAGTAAACTTTGGATGTTATCAATGGCTTTGAACCTTAAAATGTAAGAAATTTTACATATACAAATCAAACAAAATAATGGTTATACTAGAGATAGTCCGTCAGAAATGACGGATTTTTTTAAATCTTATATATTATTTTTAAAATAATATAATTAAAATAATATTTTACGATTGCAGTGCCACCTCTTGATCTTTAGGACTGACAGTACACATTTGCGTATTAACTTTTATAAACGCACTAATTTTAGTAACTGCTGACCACCGCGGCCTCCGCGTTATGCGAAATTGTGACATACATATATACATACATACATACATACAGACATTGGAAATTATGTATGTTGATAGTAGCTATTATATTTTTTTACATTTGCTCAGGCCTGTCACCTCTAAGTTCTTCACCGAATCCTGTCAGAAAGCCTTCTTTCAGGTCAGAAATAAAAATTCACATCACAGATTCAAATGGCGACCACTCTCGTACAAAATTGAAACCTCCACTTAACATTCAGAAAACATCAACAAATACGAAATGGCATCCCGGTGAAGAAACGAGAATTGACCGCCATGGTACATTTCATCTTAAATTCGTCTCGGCTGACAATCAACGAGTCAAACTCAGTGGTAACAGCAGCAGGAATCACGACGGCAGCCACAAACAACCCGTCGACGAGTCTTTTGCATCAAAGAACAGTCCGCCTCTATCGGGTCGATTTCCAGCCAAAAATTTATTCTTCCACGAAAACACATCTATTAAACTTTTGAAATCTCCACTCAGTCCAGGTCAAATTGAATTTGGTAGAAGCTCTTCTGTACATGGCGGTTCTTTTCTTTATCCTTCAAAAAAACCGGTTATCGTCGTTCGAGATAATCCACTGCCAGTAATAAAAACAGACCATGACGTTAAAACTGTAAACAACAAAACCGAATTATTCCTCACTAAATCTATTGAAAAAACAAAGAGTTCAGACAATCTTTATGAAGAAACTGTTTTAAAAAAAGAATCTTTTAAAAACTGCGTAAGTTTAACACATTTTGTATGATTTAAAACAAAAACATTTCTGGAGTTCCCAAACTACGATAAAAACTAAAAGATCACGAGACACAGTCTTGTAATATCGATATTTATAACAATTTTAATTTGATCTCTAAAAAATGCTTGGAACTCAAAGTTCTTCTAATTTAAAAAACACATATTTAAACAGGAAAAGCGACATAGTGTGTGCGCCATGGAAACTGAAAAGTTTGTGTTTTTTGTCTACATCAAATTTATATTGAAGTACTGTTTACAAACTAACAGTATGGCTTAAGCTTGAAATCTTATTGTTAGATTGTTAGAACAGGATGAAATCGCTACCAACAATTTTATTTTCAGTGGTATCGAGAAGGAGATCACAAAACTTAAAAATAACAACCTTGATACAATATCACTAAAACCTGGACCATCTTCTCTGTCTCTATCTAGGGTTTGTGAAAATTTAAAATCTATTCAAGGCGTAGAGTTTTTATATTTCCATAAAGGGTCAAGGGGAAGACGCAAAGCAGCTTTTTTACCGAAAATTCCCTAACCGGGGCAAAAATACATTTTCAAACATGATAAGAAATTTTAAAAATAACCACCTAATTAATAAATCACTATTTATTTGTTTAGCGCTATTTTCGTGGCGTACAATAGCGCTCCGTCATGAACTTATCAAACAGGAATGTTTTCAGTCCACGACGGAAAACAGTTAGTGAAGTAAAGTAAAAGATGCATTGAGAGAGTTCCAGTGAAAGGGACCAGAATAGGAGAAAAATTGTTTAGTAAAAGAATGCCTTAACAGTACAGATACGAAAGTGATTAGGAAATGAAGATTGAAGACCAGACTTAGGAGGGATTTTTATTAAATTAATTAAATAGAATGGAGAAGGGCAATTTTTAATTTAAAACATATGTAGACAAATTAAAAAAACTACCCTATATTTAAGATTAAGCCAATGGAGGAGAACAAGGGATGGAAGTATATGAGAAAAGTAAAAAGGTGTGAAAAACTAAGAGTGCCGCAGAATTAAAGGCTCTAGAAATACGATGAAAAGTAGTGTTAGGGAGACTATAATAGAGGTAATTGCAGTAGTCAATTTGAGACAGAATGAGAAAACAAACTAGAAATTGTAGAGAATGATCGTCCAGAAGTAGAAAAAGTTGCTTAATACGACGAATATGAAAATAGCAAGATTTAGAAATATATAATAATATTTGAGGAATTAAAGACAAGTTGGAGTCAAACAAAAATCTTAAACTACGAAAAAAAAGATGACGATATAGAAAGAGAAGATGGAAGTGGCAAAACCAAAGAAAGCAAAGTTAGAGATTAAGAAGAATTATTGAAGTAGATTAATTCAAACTTGTCAGGATTACGTTTAAAACATATAAAAAATCCAGGAAATAATAGATTGAAGGCAGGCAATTATTTGATTAACAACAGACTTGAGGGAAGAGTTAGAGAAAGTAGAATAAACATAAACATAAGAGTCATCATCATACATTTGACTATTGAGAGAGGAAAAAGATATGATATAAGGAAGTTCAGAAGTATATAGAATGAATAGTAGAGGACCAAGGATAGAGCCTTGAGGAACACCATAAGTTAAAAATACAGCAATAGATTTAGAGGATTCAATAGATACCTAAGAAAAACCTACCAGATGGATATGATTTAACCCAGAAGAGTGAGCCAATTGTTATATTGAAAATTGTATGAAGTACATCAAACAACATTGATTCACTGTATAAAATGCAGATGAAAAAGCAAGATAAAAAAATATCAGAGAGGCCAGAGTCAGAAGAAACAATTAAATCATTGTAGAGTTTAAGTAGAGCAGTTGCAGTAGATTGGTCAGCTCGAAAACCAAATTGAGAAAGTGAAAGAAATGAGAAGGTAGCTAAATAAGAATAAATTTGTTCATAAGCAACATTTTGTTATGATATTAGATATAAAAGATAAATTAGAGACAGGCCTATAGCTAGACAGAGCGAAAGAATCAGGATAGACATTTTTAACAGTAGAAATGTTAAAAGAAGACTTAAAATATGAAATATAATATAAAAAATTTTAAAACAACGCTCCTATACCAATGTAATAAAAGTTTAAAAATAATATTAAAGTTTACTTATTAACAGTTTTCGAACTAAACTTTTTGTTTGGAAGATTAAAGCTTTGTGCGATAGTAGGTTAAAGATAATGTAAAGATAACACCGCACGATCTTATCTCCAAAACGAAAAGTTTAGTTCAAAAAATGTTAATAAGTTAACTTTAATATTATTTTTAAACTTTTAGTACATTAGTACTAGCGTTGTTTAAAATTTTTTTATACTTTATTATATATTTTATTTTTTTGTGTTTATTTTTTTTATAAATATAAATATTATTTATGTTTTGTTATTTTTTTTATTTTTTACGACCTTTTATTAAGTTACAATCTCTGTTTGTGTGTGTCTTTTTCTGTACGCAAATCTTACAAGTAAAATTTAACCAGCTTTTTGACTAGCTAGGAAGCTGAAACTTTCAGCATAGCTTTATAATAGATGACAATACATGATTCAATTAAAAAAATTAATTTGAACATCTTTCGTATTTCTAAATCGAGTGTATTTGAAATCAAAGTTTGTGTTGAAAAACACGTTTTTTCATTTACTTGTTACTGTTTAAATTTGTTTTTAAATCTAAAAATGGATTAATGTATTTAATGTCACCCATCGAAGTACTAATCGAGCTCGACGTTGTTTAACTTCGTTGATCAGACGAGACGCGGTGTTTTCAAAAACATGTTAGCGTTGAAAAAAAAACAAATTACAAACAAACAACAAACAACGTTGCAAGTTAATATAAGCGTTGTACAAACAGAAGAAAACTTAGATGTAAATAAAAATAGATTAATTAAATCAAGTAAAATTGGATAAAAAAGAAGATAGTTTCTTAAAGATAACAGTGGGAATAAGATCCAAAGAGCAGGTAGAAAAAATATAGAGTTAATAATTTTAGTAAGATAGTCAAATGAGATAGGAGAGAAAGAAGTAAATATTTTAGTCAAAAATTCAAAAAAATAAAAGTTTGATTATTGTTAGAAGATTTAATAAGATTAATACATGCAGCGTTGTTTTATTTTAATATCTAATTTCAAAGCATTTTCTTTTACACTCTATCAAAACGTGCTGTTTAACATCTTATTCAGCAAAGTTTTCATCAGTAAAAACTTTATTAGGATGATAATTATGAGAAAATGTAAAATTCAACTTTTCTCAGAGGTAGCAAACAATTTCTCAGGGGAGGGAGCAAAACTTGTTTGAGATACAGGTAGTCCCCGTCGCTCCCCGAACTCTACGCCTATGGGGTATGTTTAGATGAAAAAAATCATTTATAGGATATTCAATATATGAAAATATTTATAGGCTATGTGCTTGTATGAAGTTATTTTTCAAAATTTTAAATTAATTAAGCTTTGCTTGCAATTGCAGCCCAACTGGTTGGTCAGAAAATATGTCGAGAGACAAGAAAGCAAACTTGTAAAAGGTGTTTTATTTAAAGATTAGTTAAGTTTCTGCTAATAACATAGAAAGAACAATTTTAAAAATTTACAATAATTTTTATTTTACTAAAATTATTTATAGGTCTTAGTATTAATTACTAATTAGCATAAGCAAACCCAGGATTTTTTCAGGTAAAGCTTTGAGTAAATTTTTTAAGCTTCAATTATATAATATTGTTTAAACCATTTCAAATAGTTAAGTTTTTTTAACACAATTAAATCACGTATGATTTTTAAAAGCAAAATAAAATTATTTTAAATTCGAAAATGTAAATATTATTAAACAAGTCAAGAAATAGTTTATATTAATTTTAGACCAGCCATTTCGAGATAAAACTGTCTATATTTTCGGTTTATCTGCCATTTTATCCAAATTTAAGTCCACTGTTGGAGTGAAATTTCTATACAAATACAAAAAAGTTTACATTTTTAACATGTTCTCTAATGAACAACTTCTCAAATATGTTGTTTCCCGCCACATTTGATCCATGTAACTCTCAATTTTTGTCGTGAAAGGAACAATTGGGATGGACTACAAAATCAATAATAACTGATTAACATAAATAATTATATGTTGATCTTTCTGTGTTTTATCAGCGCTAAAACTAGTTTATCATTATATTTTCATGTAATAAAAATCGGAATTGTTTTGTGGGGGTTCTAACACCAGAAACCCTTTCCTTAAGTGCGCCACTGCTACTTAAATATACTATTTGCTTCCTTCCAGCGACCAGAAAAAAGAGCGTAAGTTGTCGTGACCTTGGCGGTGTCGACTGTGAAGGTTGGTTGTGGAAGATGCAAGAAAAAAGTGGACGGAAAAAAACAAAGTGGATACTGTGGTGGTGTATTTTGGAAAACAAGAAATTAATATTCTACAAAGAAAGAGAAGTTAGTAATTTTAAAAAAAACCTTAAATCTTTTCAGTTCACCTACGCTTGTGTTTCATTAAGTGTAATATAATAATATAGAATAAGCTCAAATTTTTTTAAAAGTTTGATAAATTATAATTGAGTAAATGGAATTTATACTTAAATTTTGTTAGTTTAATAAAACCTAATTCTCGCGTTAAGAGCAAATCCTGTGAAGGCTCCATACACCTTCCTGGTCTTCTAATTGCTCCTGCTCCCGAATTGAAAAACAAAAAGTTGTAAGTTTTTTTTTCAGCTCTCATGTCAATAAGCCTTTTATAAATTTAAAAATATTAAAATATTTGTTAATTTTTTTAGCGCGTTCAAAGCTTTCCACAGCGGGTGTACTTTTTACTTCTGTGCTGAAAAACGCGATGAAATGGTCAAGTGAGTTGAATGAAATTATAAAACAAGTTTTGTAACAGAAAATCATAACTATGTTGTTATTATTTATTCTACGTGTATTTTTCAGTTTGTAAGCAATTAAATATGTCTATTACTAATTTTTTAAAGATGGATGAACAAGATGGGTTTGGCGACGCTGTCTGATTTTGAAGTTGAATCGTCCAAGGTCATTGCCGGCTTTCAAGACCTTGACGACGACAGTAATTTGTTTTGTTTTTTTTTAATAATTAAGTTTATTGGACAACTTTTGCTTATAAAAAATCTAATCTTAAAAAAACTTTTATAATAATGTATAATGTATAGAATGGTTTAATTCAATGTAGCTCTTCAAGTTAATAATATTTTTTTAGTTCTAATCAATGTTTCCGAACTAAAGTCAATTCACTGATTAATTTGTATTCAGCCCTTTTTCACTCATAAAAAGGGACTTGCACAGCACAGCCTATATCTTAAATTCATTTCTAGTCGATTTGTTTTATTGTTGCGACATTATTTAGTAAAACGCTTCAAATGACCGACAAGCGTTATTTGACAAATTTATAAAAGTAGTAGTAGATAAAAAGCTAAAAAAAGGGCTTCAAAAGTAGAAAAAGTTTCAAAAGGGCTTCAAAAGTACAAGCGTATTAATACCACTACTACTACTACTACTGCTGCTGCTGCTGCTGCTGCTGCTGCCGCTGCCGCTGTCTCTGCCACTGCTACTGCTACTGCTACTGCTACTGCTGCTACTACAACTGCTACTACTACTACTACTAATACTACTAATACTACTACTACTATGTGATGACAGTACAATTATTTTTATTATTATCACCATTTAAATTTGTGGCTTGCTTAAACAGGATCATATCAAATCTTGTAGGTTTATTAAAAACTTAAACAATTTTCATAAGACAAGCACGTAGACTACTAATAAAATAATTACTAATAGACTATATAAAAATATTTACATGTATAAAATATGAAAGATAATTTGTATATCACCTGCAGACGAATTTAGCTCTCAGCGAAGTTACTGCAGCGAAAGCGATGACAGTACCAGCTACAAAGGTTCAGATTGTGGTTCCAGTCCTTCATTTAGTATTGCCACAAGTAGAGAAGGTTTGTAATTTAAACAGTTACTAGAACAGCGGACAGCAGCTGCGCGCCTAGAACGGACGATGCTTTTCAGCTTTTGTGAAACGTATGACGTAAGCACAGTGGTTGATCCAGAAATTCGTGGTGGGGGGATGCAGGTACATCACTGCCAAAATTTTAGTTGTCCACACTTTTTCTTCTCAAAAAATTACAAAAGTCTTCGTTTTATATCGAATTTTTTATTGGTAATCGGGTGTAGAAGATGCCTTTCCCCATTCCTCTGGATTCGTCTCTGCCCTTCAAACATTGCGCAACCAAGACTTATTATAATGAATCTATCGTTGCAATTTAATAAAAACAACTGCGAAATTAATTATTAATTTAAAAGAAAACAACTGCGAAATTATTCATTATTTTGAAAAAACAACTGCAAAATTATTAATTAATCATCTGACATTCCCAGCTTTTATTTCAATGCACAAATATCTGAACATAAAAGTTGGTAAAGTTCGATATTGTAGCCGGCAAGATCAAACATCGTCAGCATGCTTATTTAACCCCGAACCCAAAAAATTATAATTAAAGTGTTTTGAAACGATCAACTAACTCCATCATATTTATATTTAGAAATTAATCTAATAACAACAGCAAGTGTTATTATAAACTTTATTGGCCGCAGAACGTTGCCATAAAACTTATAATTATAAAAATGTAAAATTTCATGTTTGTAGATTTGAGCAGCTTGAACAGAATTTCTAAAAGTTCCGACAACATCCAAAGTCCTAGAAATTCTAATCAACTCCTCCAATATCAGATCCGCTTCAAACTGTCAAATCTTAAACGACAGCTGAGGGTAAGTTTTTTTTTAATTACACTTGTGACATGTGACGATGTAATCGGCCATCCTCGTTTAATTTTCTGTATATTTTGCATAATTTATGTTAATATAAATCAAACACACGTCAGTTATCAAAAATGTTAGGGTCAGAATTGTCCATGGGTCCAATTTTAAAGACCCGACCCGCCAGAAAATCTGACCCAACCCAACCTATTTCTGGTTTTGTGTGTGACCCAACCCAACCCACTTGTTTTGGACCCGACCCAAACAAGTTGCCCCAAATGAGCAAGTCTGCATTCAGATTCAACATCTGCTTCCAAGGTTTCTTGACCAAGGATCCTTCATTGACCTAGAGGAGACACTCAAGTACTACGCCTGTGACCTTGGTCACACATCTGCTGTTCGTGGTGAATACTTCCGTTGAAAAGCCAAATGGTCGAATGTCCGATTGGCAAAGCGCCACATACCGCAGTTGATGTTTTGCAACATTTTCAAGATTCCATCTACCCGCAGATAACTCTTCATCACGTTGCCCCTTTCTTTCGCGACAGCCGAGAAATCCTTCTCATCTATGCCCAGACTAAAATCTTATTTACGCACCAAAATCGGCCAAAATGGACCAGACAAGGCTGAATGTGCTTGCCCAGATGACCCTCAATCTCGACCTTAACATTAATAAAGAAACCGTCATCAAGATTTTTTCGCATTGTAATTTAATGTTCCAAATTAAATGTCTTATGGTTTGTTATTATTAATTATTGCTTTAACTGTCGTTAAGCCTTGAATTTTGTGAGTCGTAAATTTCTCAGTTAAACTCCTTACTTATAATCAGTTTCTCTCCCCCCACCCGGGACCCCCCGAAAAAATTCCTGGCTGTGCCCCTGCCTACACCACACATAGCTCATATGATGTGGACCTCTTTCTGGTGGCATTGTCGTGTGATGATGTAGTCCAACATATACCAATGTTTAGAGCAAGGATGCTGCCAGGTTGTTTTGTACCTATTAGCGTGTTGATAGTACGTATTAGGGAGGGCCAGTGCATCTTCTGGATATGTCTGCAGTAATCAACTTCCGTTGGTGTTTTCCTTTCCCACCGAGTGACTGCCAAGTACCCTCGACCAAGTCGCCACGTCACATCCCACACGTGCATTAAAATCACCAAGTAGGAAGATTCGTTCTTTAAATGGCACAGATCACAGAACGGTATCCAGATAAGTGTGAAGGTCTTTTTCATCGTATCGTCGTTGGTCATTGTCGAATGACGAGGCAGGAGCACTCGGATGACCCTGTGGATGAACCACGCAGAAGAATGTGCATCCAACACCCACCTCTTCAAATTCAGTATCACCATTCAATTGAGTCTCGCTCAGCGCCGCAATGCGATTTTATATTGTGCCAGCTCACCTGTGATGATTGCAGTCCGACGCTCATGTCCGTCCGTTGAGTCCATGAGTGTACGTACTTTCCACGACGCTAATCCAAGATTATCTTTGTGCATTTTCTTGACCGCTAAGCTATACTCTCAGTGACTGCGGATTGCCACCCGAGTTAATAATAATAAATAAGACTGCTCTTCACCCGGATAGGATACGAATACTGCAGTTGTTCCAGGTCAGCAGTAGACGATCATCGCATTCAGACCGCCCTATGTGTAGGCTATTAGCTAAGTGCTTCTAGTGGCCAACACCTGCACACGTTGCCAATCGCCATAGGACTTGAGACTTCGTCACACCGATTCAACCTGTGACCGACCACCACACTGAGTTGATTATAGTGAGAAAGGCTTGTGAGGATCAGCCCCACTCTCTCTCTACCACAACAGACCATTGTTGACAGGCTAGGGAACCAAGACGTGCCAACTGGATGGTCTGGGCGCAAAAAAAAATACGGCATAACATTAATGTAATACCACTGGTAACACGTCAAAAACGACCAAATATATTACTAAGTCCCAACATTTTTCTCACGTTGAAAACGCTATTTCACTTAACCACAACAAGAACGGCAAAACGCAACATTCTACTTTCTGTATTTACGTCCCTGTAAATTTGTGTAAAAAAGTCTAACTTCTTTCTTTTCTCACAGGACAAAGAAAACGAACTTTCAATGATTGGTCAATTATTAGAAAACCAACCAATAAGAAGTGAACACCTACAGACATACCTGGACCAGTGGGACGAAAAAGAGCATGGAAATGCGTTAGCAAGAATCATAGTGGATGTGGAGGACACAAGTCAAATTAAAGCTGATTTAAATGGTAAGTTATTCATGAAACATATGCAACGTTAACCCACATGACACTTCCCTCAAAAAGTGCCCAAAATCAACAAGTCAGGAACGGATGTAAAAAACTGCACTAAAATATGAGAATACCCTACATTAGAGGCCCCAGCTGCCAACAATTCGAATCGGGTAAAATAATCTTTATAGAACAAATAGGTTGTCCATCTACCGACGATGTGTATCTCACTTATCCTGTCTTACCAGCACACCAGTTTCTACACAACCAGCACCAACTAATAAATCTCGGAAAATTTTTTTTACAATTAGGATAACTTCTCAATTATTTTCAAACATTCAGGTGATGCAGATAATTCAGAACAGAATGGAAATCAGGAAGAATCTTATAAAGAGTGCCCAGATGAAAATCTATTAGAACCACCAAGCTTAGATTGAAGAAAAAGCTAAGGATTCAAAATAACAACAGGCCATCAAATAAATAACAAAAATTAAAAATTTATGAACAATGACTTTAAATATATTTTTGGTATGGTATGCAATCCCTTTCACTCACTTTCATTATTAAAAAACAAGTCCACATATTTACACTTTTTTTTAAAATTGCCTATTTTATAACTTGAAACCAGAGTGTATCGCAGACACCCCAAACATGAGATTTTCATATGTGACTCCCTGGAAACCAGCACTTTTTATCATGTCAGCAAATGTTTCCTGCAAATGTTTTAATTATATATAAATACATATATATATGAAAATGCACTGTGTAAATTCATTTTGATTGATTAATAATTGAAAAATAATTCACTTGGTCAGGAAATTGTCTGATGCTTTCGACAAGATATCTATATGATTTCCAATCATTTGCAATCAACTTCCCCATTGCAGGTATAACTTGGAATGAGTAGTTATCATACAAACTGAAATTAAACATGAAATGTTTGACTTTAGTTTTCAAAATGCTGCACATAAGAGCTAAACAAATATACATCAATTTTAAACCTTTATTTGGACAAAGAACATAGAAGGTAACCCCCATAACAACCACATTTTAAAGAAATAAAAAAAATTAAGATAAACATCAAAGTGCCTCTCAGTATCTATATTAGAGGTCCCTCCGACAATACAATGGCCGATAATCAGCCACAAATAATCTGCAGATTACAGATTATTGACTTTTAAAACTTGTTTATTCATTAATATGTCTAACACTGTCAAATAAAAATATTATCACTTTGTTTCTGCTATTCTTCACAATGGCTGGCACTTACCAGTTAAACTCAATTAAATTAAACCTACTGAACTGCACATAAAAAAAAATTTAACGAAAAACTAGAATGTAGCATTGAGACAGAATGTTGTTTTATCAAATCACATTATTGCAAGTTATCCCCATATTTGTCCCATCTCCTCAGCCATTTCTAAAGCACATTTTTAAACAAAAAAGTCTTGATTAAACTCCATCCCAACCCAAACTAAACATACTTATAATGTATGTTAGCAAATTTGCATAACGTCGCGGCCACAGTGGTCAGCAGTTGATAAAATGGGTATGTACAGGTGTGTAATAAACCTTATTATGCAATTGTACACTGTCAGTCCTAAAGATCCAAAACGTTTTTACCTAAGCTTATTATACAAGAGGTTATACAATTACATTAAACATTTTGCTGGATTTATTGTTCAAAAGAAAACATTGCAAGAGATTGAAGCTGTTTTACAAACGCATGGCAAGAAATGTAGCGATTGTAATTTTATTGAACCAGGTTCGATCCAAATCATTGAACATTTTTTTTTATATTGCTGAGCAGGTTGAGCAACCACGTTGTCTAATTACCACATTTAATCATTTACAGCGATTAAGATCCTGACTTCATTGAACTTCCTATAATAATGATTGAGAAGGAAAACATTCTTTATTTAATATCTGACAATTCGATAAACACAAAAATACCGTCATATGAGTTTATGTCTGACAGTATAGACCTGCTCCTGAAGTTATTTATATTTTTTTTAGTTATGCAGGAGAACAACCTGCTCACAGATGCAAGTGGAACCAAAAATAGATAATAATAGGGCAGCAAAACTTCTTATAAATAGAAAACATTGAATTTACACTGTAATTCATCAATATCAGCAGAGAAAGGAGAAGTAAGTAGATTGAACTGACACTCAAACTGTCTAAAAATCCTCAAACCTTTTTTCAAACTCTTTAGTAAAACCTCTCAAATGATTTTTAATTTTAAGAAAACACTTGCAGGCACTATTTTCTTTCCCAGCATTAAAAAAGGGGTAAATTTGTCCTCACTTGCCTGCTTTAATATATAAAAAAAAGCTTAATATATATATATATAATATATATTCACGCTTAAAGATGTTTACCTTAACATAAACTTATTAATTTTTTCGAATCTGCTGTAGGCTTCTGAGGGTTGCAAAGAACTCGGTAGTGGGTTATAGTTGGCCCACCCCTGCTATTCATAAAACAACACTCAGTTTTAGACAAACATTTTGTCCTATACACACAAAATACAATTCTTGATTTCATTAAATTAATAAAAAATGAATAAACAATTTAATAAAAATATTGTTAATTACCTTCTAAGGAAATAATTATTAACTCTGCTGAACTCCAAACAGGTAAATCTACCTCCTGGCTTTAAAACTCTGTAAGCTTCTTCAAGAACCTTCAAAATACAACCGGCAAAATCTAATATGACGTAATTACCTATAGCCACAAAGTACAATATTTTCAGGATCATTAAAGAACTAATTTTGACAAAAAATCAGCCAAAAAATAAATTTACTTTATTTATATGGGTCATATTTCTAATTCCATATGCGACTGTGTAGACATCAAACTCATTGTCTTTAAATGGAAGATTTTCAGCATTTCCCTGAACCCATGTAATTTCTTCAAAATAATCATTACTAAAGTTATTAATTATCAAAAAAGTCATGGAAAGCATTGTAAAAAAGATATCTTTGTTCAAAAAAGCAACTTCAACAATGAAACTTCATTAAAAGAAAAAATACTACGATTAAGACAGAACTGTTCAATGGGATCAATGGATAAAAAAAAAATGTCTCAATGTCACTTTCTAGTTTTTGGTAAATAATTATGCATTTTTATATTCATTTCATTAAGTTTAATTTAACTGCAGTGTGAACTATAGCAGAAATGAACAGATAATATTTATTATTTGACAGTTTACCAAACCTATTAATCAACAAACAAGCTTTAAAAGTCAATAATTGGCAATCTGTGCACCTCTAGTTTTAATTATATTCCTCTGTCATTTATTCTGCTTTTACCATGTTGTAAAAATAACATCAATGAATATTATAATAGCAGTAAAATTACTAACTCTAAAAAATCTTATTATTGAATTATAAGACTTTGTTACTGAGCAAATAAACAACAACCATTTTCAAATCCTTTTTTCTTCGCTTTTTCCATGCCAACATCTAACATTGCTTGGTTGATATCTAAAACAGTTACCGACGCTTTTCTGCCTGATTCATCGGTGACATTTTTGGAAGTATTTCTAATATGTTGGAGATACCGAAAAGTAATGTCACCTAAAACATTAGAAAAAAAAGTAAAAACTGTTTTGAAGTATTTAAAGATATAACCATAAAATCTAAGATATAAACAAGATTTCTAGAATAATGTCACAAGCATTTTGAACTCCATGATGAGTCAGATCAAGACGAAAGAATTTGTTATTAGAATTTGTTATATATTAATATGTACAAATAATTTGATTTTAATTTTCTTTTATTATAAATAACTAAAAAATCATGGAATAAATATTTCATGTTATTATAACAATCTAATGTTTATAATTTATTGGCTATCGGTCAGGCCGGTTCAAATTTTTGTGAGGGGTCGGGTCAGCAAAGGTTAACTAACATACAACTCTGAATTTTGGCCCTTGATTTTTGACTACACCAACATGTTTTAAAGCAAATAAAATACTTTGTTAAAACTTCACTAGTACAATAACTATGCATTAAAGTTATTTATTAAAATATGTTTATTGAGCAATTTTACTAAAATTTAAGATTAGAGTTAAAAAATACACTGGTTTGCACTGTGATTGGTTAATTTAATTTCTAATTTTAAAAACTTGTTTCAAAACACTTGTATTTCTAGTGAGTTGATTAAAAAAATCTAATGATTTTCATTGACTATTTAACATATTGGTAGCAATTAGAGTACTGTACGGGCCCATTTTTCGCGGCCTGACCCATTTCATAAGCCGAAAGTCCAGACCCGATCCGGAGCATCAAATTTAGGCTCGTTTTTACAGGCCTAAAATCCCTATATACTTGGCAAAATATCTTGGCCCACCCCGCTTGACTTCAGGTCCAGCCCAGCCCGGCTAGGCCTGCGGGCCGCAGTATTCTAGTGGCAATTGCTTTCCCAAGAGTTTTCAATGCATTTGATGCACAATCATATTTGACTGAAAAGTCTGTGATACTCAAACATCTGAGCCCGAAAAAATTTATATTATATAGTTTTATTTTAATAGAATATGTTTCCTATCATATTTTGAAACATTAAATTATCACATAGAAAACTGTTAAAAAACAGGTTGCTACATACACTACAGCATATTAATAAACATTCCATTACATTCACTAATAATGACTATAACTATAAATTTAAATTAAATCTTATCAGCATCAACAACACTAATTGTCAATCAATCTAAGTTTGTGAATTATTTAGTTGAAAATCTTTTGATGATAATAATAAAGAAAATTTAAGCTTGTCAATTAATTATTTATTCGTTTAATTGCCTATGGTTATATCGTATTTTAATTATAAATAACTTTTAAATAAATTGGTGAAAAATTAATTTATAACTAGAAAAAGGTAAAACCTGTTCCCCCAGCAACATCCAGCAAACTGGAGTTACCTATGGGTCCAATCTTTCGAACGAAATGATCTTTCCACAGTCTGTGTATTCCAGCGCTCATGACATCATTCATCAGGTCATACTTGTCAGCAACATTATGAAATACTTGGTAAACTGAAGAAAAAATAATCAGTTCAGGTTCAACCCACAATCACAATACAAGCACTATCACATCGTTCGTGTTGTATGGTCGCTGCTATAGCCCCAGCTGCTAGCCATGGAAATAATCAGTAAAATTGCTACTGAGCTGGCAGTCCCGCCGTATGTCTACCTAAAATTAAACCCTAACCCTACCCCTATCCCTAACCCTTTAGAAAATATGTACAACTTTAACCATTGATCGAAGAATCAATTGTTTTGGCTAAACCGCCGGCTCAGTAGCAATTTTACCGCTTATTGCCCCGGCTACCGGCGCCTACTGCCTTGGTAATAGTAGTTATTATAACGTGTTGTATGGTCAAGGAGCAAAGCATCAAGGCCACAAATGTAACAATTTTAACAAGTAAAACCCAACAAACATTTAATATTTAAAATATGTATGTAAATTAAAAATTAGAGTACTACACTGGGCATTTTGCAAGACCCGGTCCGTTTCATAAACAAACATTTTTTAGGCCTAAAATGCCTATACTTGGCAAAAAATCTCACCCCACCCGCCTGAAAACCATAAAATTCAAGGCCCGTCCCGTGCAGTACTCTAATGAAGTCTAATCATTAGACTCTAATGAAATCTACTCATTAGACTCTAATGAAATCTACTCATTAGACTCTAATGAATGAAATGTAAATCCAGTCACACCTCTGTCTTCTTTTTCTTGTTCGGTGACGGTTTCAAAGCCAAAGTGGGTCTCATTTTTACCGGTGGCATTAGTAGTGCTACTACCGGATGAACTCAATCGAAAACTGCTTTGATTCAAAAATAGCTTTTTGTTAAAAAAAGACGAGCTAGCCTGCAAAGTACGTCTTAATAAAGAAGCCATTCCAATGCCAGATGACTCTATTTGTCTATTTACCAGACTAATTATCGCTTGCAGCATTGCATCTTCAGCGTTAGTTGGCACAAGTTTAAGCATAAAATTTATTAATTTTAATAATTTTATTTAATTATTTAAAATATTGTTTTATTTGTGTTTAAAGCTATCAAAAACCTAACACTTATGAAATATGTCGAGCGTTCTGGGGTACATTTCAACCTGGTCTCGTCCTTCAATTATTTATTTCTGCTAATTTTTGTAAATTGAATAAAGGAATCCAAAAATGCTTAAGAGAATTGCTCCACTTTTTTCGTTAGTATTTATAATATAATAACATTATTTAGGTTGTTTGTTTGTTAGGAAGGTAGTTTACCAGCAAACACATTTTCATTTTTTGCATACAATCCCCTAACTTATTTCCATAGTGAAATTTTTTTTTAAAGTTAACAATACAAGTTATTTACAGGGTACAAATAAACATAAAATTTTAATTTGTATATAGGTTCTCAAAATTAGCTGTTGGGAATGCCAGCCTGGCTTCCACTAGAACCAAACACAAAATACCAGATCTTCCCTATGACTTTAATGCTTTGGAGCCATACATATCAGCTGATATTATGAAGATTCATTATGAGAAACATCATGCAACTTATGTTGCTAATTTGAATGTGGCTGAAGAAAAACTGGCCGAGGCACAAGCAAAAGGTTACAATATATTTATATAGCCTTAAAATTCTTATTCATGTTATGCTAAAATTTGATAGCTGATTGGTTGTTGTATGATTCAGGTGACATAAAAACAGTCATCTCTTTGGCACCAGCACTGAGATTTAATGGAGGAGGGCACATCAATCACTCCATTTTCTGGCAGAACTTGGGACCAAAGTCTGACGAAGGGCCTTCAGGTGATGCCTTTCTCATAGCAATTTCAAAACTCTGTGTTATATACTTACTACTGATGTTTTTATGTTTTTTTTTTTAAGGTTAGTGAAAGGAGTTAGTTAACCCCGCGAGACACTCAACCTGAGCAATGCGTGTAAACTCCTTGATTAAGGGAGCTACGATGGTGATGCAAGTGAGATTCGAACCACCGACCTACAAGGCGACAGGCGAATGCTTTACCGCTTAGCCACCACCGCCATTTTACTTTCAATTATTTTCTTAGCCTGAGAGTGTTTTGAGTTTGTTCAGTTGGTTTTAATGATATTAGTCTATAAGATAACTTTTTTTTCCTTGCAGGGGATTTAAAGGCAGCAATTGACAGGGACTTTGGTTCATTTGAGAACCTAAAGAACCAGATGAGTACTGCTAGTGTAGCTGTACAAGGATCAGGTTGGGGATGGCTAGGATACAATAAGCAAGCAGGTAGACTCCAGATTGCTACCTGTCCTAACCAGGACCCTCTGGAACCAACCACAGGTAATGTCTTTGTTACTCATATAGCCTAACTTATTTCCATAGTGCAATATTTTTGCAAGTTCAAATTTTGGAAATTTGTAGTTGTAGAGCTGGAACATCATACTTTCTGGAGTTTGAATAGTGGCTAATTAGTTGTCAGGGAATTTTGAGAGTTTTGTCATTAGCTGCTAGCTGCATAAAAAATTGTCTGGGTAATTTGAGCATATACATCAAATTGGTGTGTGACATCTCATTATCATGCTGTATAGTGTTCAATATAACGGTCTTGACTGATAATGTAGCTGGTTGTGAAATTATGGTCTTTTTTTAGTAAGTATTTGATGTTTATAAAATTATATTACAAATAAACCATTCGTAACAAATAGCAACTAATACAATTTATTTTTAAAAGTGATTTTTCAACTTTAAGAATGTTTGCCATAGTTTATACACAATGGCCAGGCCCGTAGCCAAGTGGGGTGCAAAAGGGTGCATGCACCCTTTACAAAAAGAAAGCATAGAGATTTGGACCTTTGTAATTCTGTTGACAAAAAAAAAACATTTGCACCTTAACCCCATCACTGGAAATTTTTTTTTAATTTAATGAGCTGGTTGATCCTAACTTAAAATTCAATGTGTCAATTTATATATCATTTTTACGTTAAATTGATTATTTGGGCATAAAACTTAATGAAGAAAAGAATTTCATTCAATCTCACTAAAAAAGACAAAAGGTAAAAGCTATTGTTTTGTCATATTCTATTTGTGACATTGTTGTGACGACAAACTTATTATGCTATTTTCATATAAGAACATTGTTGTGATGACAAACATTATGCTATTTTCATATGAGGAAGCATTCACTGTTCTTTAAACACTTTGTGCGTTTGCCTTGACAATGAGGACTTTCACAGCTGTTTGTGAAAATAACTTTTCCACATTATTTGTTTACTGTCACCCTTTCCAAAATCTAATCTCTCACAGCGCCTCTCTAACTTATCTTTGTTGTCATTTGAAAAAGATGTCACACATTCTTTTATTAAAGACGAGCTTTTAGCTCATTTCTGCTGTCATCAAAGTAACGATAGATCTAGAGATGACTGAAATGGTACATTTTAATGTATTCACATGGTCAGTCACTTTTATCTTGTGGGACTGTAACTCGTAAAGGCAGTACCGGTGCCGAAGTAACTTTTTTGTAAACGTCTTGGGGCCCCTAGGCGGTCGCCTAGTACCTTCTTATGGTAGAGTCTTGACCCTGCGTGAGGAAGTGATGGTAGTTTATATAAAAAAAATTGCACCCATTCAAATTAGGGTTGCACCCTTTGTTTTAAAATCCTGGCTACGGGCCTGACAATGGCAAGAGGCTGATGTTCAAATCCCAGTCAAGGAGGCTTTTATATTTGTTTAGACTTGAAATATGTAAAAAATAAAACTTCACAAGAGATGCCCTACACTTTTTATATCCTTTATATTAAATTCGTCTTGTTTGCTTATTTCCTTGAGGCGTCCATTGGTCACCTTGTGACGCTTAAAAAACATACCATCATCCAATCGAGCTAAAATTTGGTGTATTTAATGGCTGTCAATGACATTTCATTCTTTTAAATTTTCAGATCGTTTGTAATTAAGCAGCTTTTAATGAATTTAAAACTGAGAATTTTATTTCTTTGAAAAAAATTTGTAATTTTTTTAAAATTTTGAATAATTGTTTTAATTAAATTTTGTTTAATCAAACTGGAAATTCAATAGAATGTATTGCTCTTGACAAAAATTCAATACATCAAATTTCAGCTTGAATGGATAACAGAAAGTATGTTTTTTAGGCATCAAAAGGTACCAAGCAAGAAAATGAAGTTAATACAAGTGAACCGTTAAAAACTTAGTTTTTCATATATTTATAAATATATTTGTTTTAGGTTTGGTTCCTCTTTTTGGCATTGATGTTTGGGAGCATGCCTATTATCTGCAGTACAAGAATGTACGTCCAGACTATGTCAAAGCTATCTGGAATGTGGCAAACTGGAAGGATATTGCCAGTAGGTTTGCACAGGCTAAAAAGTGAAAAATAATATGAAAGGCATTTCCAGATATGGTCCTACTTGCCAAGCTTCATGTTTATTTGTGGTCTAACCATTGGTAGTATCCTTCTAATGGGTTTTCACTTAGTTGAATAGTTATAAATGTTAAAAAGACCATATTGTTTAGAAAAAGTTAACAGTTTTGTTTCATAGTTGAAATTATTACTTTTGTGTAGAACAGCTTTAAACATCTGTATGAAGTTATTAAAAATTTGTGGTTTTTGAAATAAGCCAAATTAATAACGTGTTGTGCAGAAAGTGCAATTTTGCAATTTCTATAATATTTGTCCGTTTAGGGGTTTGGCCTGTTTGGATTTGTCTTCTAAAAATGATATTAGTTCAATTCGATACTGGGTTGTTGTGATGATTAATATGGTCTTACAATAGACGATACAAGTTTCCTAGATACATTTCTCTAAGTTAGTGGTTTATTTAATTGAGTTTAATGAGGTTTTCGTATGCATTTGACCTTTCTTTGTGGACTGATTGCTCACCAATAGTTCTGGTAACTTTTATTTGAATGTATCTGTTATGGATACTCTCTTAAGCAAGGAGTTTACTAGTTTGCTAAAGTGGTAGGCGCCTATAAATCGTTGCCTTTTCACGGACCTATGCTCGCCTTTGAGCAAAACTTGTCTTGATATTACTTGATAAGGAGTGTGTGTGCTAAATGTGTGAATGTGAGTAAACGATTTTTCTGTCTATTAATTGTTTCAGTATGAAATATTACTTTTTTCTCATTAGATTATGAACTGCTTATCAATTAAACTCATTGACAAATCTCTTACTAAACATCTATCTAAAGTATTATAATTTAAAAAATTTAAGATTTGCTTTAAAAATGCTCTACAAGAAGCGAAATAGTACAGTGTAATCCTGCAATAAAGTTCCCTGGAAATAATGTACTGAAATTTTGGTCCGGTCACATTTGCTCATTGACCCAAACCCAACTCTCTGTTTGGGCCCGTCCAGGAAGGACCGGGTCTACCTTAGACGTTTTAACAACAGTTTAACTTTAATTTTTTACTTAGTTTGCAACTTCATCTTGTTTCACTGAAACCTGAAGCTTTATCTTGACTAAATTCACCCCTCGAACATCAATAGTTTTGATATTTGGCAGATATTTAACAAATTTGGGTCTTTCTTAAACCAATTCACTGCAAAATATATTTCAAATAATATCTCAGAAAACATCTCCACTGGTAGGTTCGACAAAAAAGTTTAAAATGACACTTTACTTTGTCTAAGTAAGTTCAGATGATTTAACAGCATGTTCTTACAGCAGTAATTATTTGTAATATGAATGAAAGCTTAAACAAACATTAAAATATTTCCGGATTTTTCATGCGTATTTAACAAATATCCCAACTGTAGACTGGCTTTATGGGCGTGTGGGTCTAGATTATGGCTGATAGCGCAACAGCTATAATGGGCAAGTTCAATGGGAGCAAAAACAATCATCAAGTATTAACTGTTTTATTCAATAACTAGCGGGGTTTTTAGAGGGTTTTCTATCGTTTTTTTCTCGCTCCCGTTTCCATTCCTGCTTACTCTCCTGCTCCTTGGAGGGGAGGGAGGAGAGGCAAATTTTTTCTTAAACTACTGATTTCAAAATTTTATCTTCGATGTGATATACTTTTCCTCCCAAAATAGTTAATAGCCGGGGAAAGGGGAGTAGTCGTAGATACTTTTTCCAAAAAAATCAGAACCTTATACACTTTTACAAAAAACCAGAACCTTATACACTTTTACAAAAAACCAGAACCTTATACACTTTTACAAAAAACCAGAACCTTATACACTTTTACAAAAAACCAGAACCGTATACACTTTTTCCCCCCAAAAAAACTGATGACTGAAAAAGGAGGTAGAAGTTGTAGCCAGAGACGGATTTATGAAAGGCCAAAGTTGTGCGCCCTCATTTTGTCCTCTCAAAAAACTTTGTATTAACTTATCATTGCTTTTCCAATTGTGATAAGCATATTTACCTATAAAAACAAGTAAAGGAAAAAACGATTTTTTTAACACAATTGAATCATGTCATCCAATATAAAGCTATGATGAAAGTTTCAGCTTCTTAGCTAGTCAAAAAAACTCGTGTGTGTATATATATATATATATATATATATATATATATATATATATATATATATATATATATATATATACTAGCTGACCCAGCAAACGTTGTTTTGCCTTATAAATTATTTTGGTTTTTTATTGAAAGTTTAAGGTCGCTTTCGGTCGTTTCCCCGCTCCCGGTCGCCTTCCCACTCCCGCTTGCCCTCCAGTTCCCGGTCGCTTTTCCTTTCCCAATCGTTCTTTCGCTTTAGCTTGCTTTTCCGTTCCCGCTTGCTTTTTCGTTCCCGCTCATTCTGCAGTTACCGTTTCCGTTTGCTCTCTCGCTCCGTTCATTTTGTGACCGATTTAAAAAAAATTCACAAAAACCTTCTCTGATTGCCTCGCAAGTTTGTGTGGAAATTACATTACGTTTTTTTATGATAGTTTATAGTCCTTTACACCAAAGTGTTTTAAGACTGAATTGGCTGAGTAGAAAGCACATAAGTACTTCCTGTCGTGGATCAAAGTTTGATCTTTTTTAACTGTACCTCCTCCTTTATCCAGGCTTGGGACTGGCTCGCAATTAGCGAGGCGGAGTTAATTACATTACCAGATGAATGGTGAAGCAATGCATAAAGGACTTTCATACATACATACTTACACACATAATCTCATATATCTTATATATTAATCTCGTGTCATAGTGTTTGAAATTGTACTCCTCCGAATCGGCTGAAACGATTTTTTTTATTCATTCAAGTTGCATATGTAATATACATTAGAAAAAACAATGAACTTATTTAGCATATATATATATATATATATATATATATATATATATATATATATATATATGTATGTATATGTATATATTGTTATATCTATGGTACTGATTCCACTTTTCCCATATCTTCATACCTCGAGAACTATCATTAATAATTATTATTATATTAGAAGGTATAAATAGCATTAACCAAGCTTTATTTATTATCGTCCAATAAACTAGAAAACCATTCTTCTCGACCTGTAATACGATTTGACGATTTTATAGCACTGGTGTCTTGAAGTGAGATTAGAAGAATAGTTTTGAAATGAGCTTTGGGCGAGTGAATTGAAAGACGAGCTGGAGAAACGTGGCCTGAGCGATACAGGTAAAAAGGACGAACTTATGGAACGCCTCTTAGCCGCGTTAGTGAATGAGGGCTATGGGCCTGACGACGATGAATATTTATTCGATATTGACGAAAAAGCTGTGGTTAAGCGAAGAAAAGTAAAAAACAAATTGCTGGAGGAAGAAAGACAACAAGCGAGAGAAAACATGGCAGCACAGGGGAAGATAAAAGAAGGAATGATTCTTGGCCACGGAAACAAAGTAGTAGCAGCCGGTACAACTGTTGAGAGTTTGGTCGCAGGGCTGGCTGAGGCAGTGGTGGACACGGTTCTGGACCAGCGGGCTGCTGGTGATGTGTGTTGCTGCCGCGAAACCCAATTTGAACTGGAGTCCACCAGCTGTGTCTCAGAGCATGTGACGGATGACGGCCGTACAGACTGCACAGGTCAGGTGGGTCATGATGATGAGCCTGTCAAAGACGGTCAAGATGAACCATGCAAAGATGGTGATGACGAGCCTGGCAAAAATGGTGACAATGATACAATTGGTTTGGACGTCGACAACAAATCTAAAGAAGATAAAAAGAATGTTGAAAACGAAATGCAAAACGATGAGGATGAAAGTGACGATGATGATTATAATAATGGCAATAACAGCGATGGCCTTTACCCATACAGCGACGGTTCTGAAACGGAAGGCTACATAACAGACGACGGCACCGAATATTCAGGGTCATATTTAATGACGAATCTGACTCGGATGAAGCAACCGAGGATTTAAAAACGGACGAAACTCCACTGGAGAAATACGTCGAAGTTAACTTGACAAAAAAGAAGACACTGATTTGAAGGACGGTGGCGATGACTTGGACGATACGAAAGTTGACACCGATGAAAGAGCCGAGTTGGAATGTGAAAAGAAAACGTTTCATTGTAGCTTGGAAGAAAAAAAAGATGAAGGCGATGAACTTCTCCAAAACAACAATAGCAATGCAGCCAGCAAAAAGTCTGAAAAAGATGAGCCAAGAACAGAGAACGGTACCGAGGATTCTAAATCAGATGAATCCACAGAGGATTCTAGATCAGATAGGCTAAGAGTCATTTTAAAATCAAATAACAGTTTGATGAAGGGATTTATTGGATTTATGGAACGTGTTTTCCAAAAACCTTTTGAAGAGTTTCTTGAGAAAGATCTAAAAGATGTGAAGGAAGAAGAAAAAGCAGACAGTTCCGATAAATCGTGCAAAGATGTTCGGGACGAGGCATGCAAAAAAGGCTGTAATGAACCGTGCAGAAATGGCGACGATGAGCCAAAGAAAGACTCTGTTGATGAGCCAAAGAAGGACTGGAAGAAACTGCATCAAACGGTCAAGAGACTTGACCATGTTGTTTGCGTATTGCGGTCAAAGCCATGAGTAAAGATCAAACTATTTCGTGTTTGTGGCCGAGTCGCATTTCCAAAAAGCGACTATACTGTTTGAGACGAACAGGATTAAGAAGGGGGTAGTGTTATATCTATTGTACTGATTCCACTTTTCCCATATCTTCTTACCCCGAGAACTATCATTATTAATTATTATTATATTAGAAGGTATAAATAGCATTAACCAAGCTTTATTTATTATCGTCCAATCCAATAAACTAGAAAACCATTCTTCTGGACCTGTAATACGATTTGACGATTTTATAGCAATATATATATATATATATATATATATATATATATATATATATATATATATATATATATATATATATATATATATATATATATATATATATATATATATATATATATATATATATATATATATATATACTAGCGGGTATTGGCGTTGCCCGGGATTTTTAGAGGTTTTTTAATGCTTGTCTCCCTCGCTCCCGTTTCCTTGTTGGTGTGCTAATTCTTTGACAATTTCGGTTCCTTGTATTTGTTTACTTTTCTCGTTTTACTTTTGACCCTGATGATGGCTGACATAGCTGAAACGGTCCGTCGGTCTGACAATAAAAGTTTAACAAAAAAGTTTTTGACTAATTGTAGTCTCGAACAGCGAGTTTTATACCGAAAAGTCGAGAAGTTTTTTGCCAAATGGCGAGTTAGAAATACGAAAGATGTTCAAATTAGGTTTGTTTTTTTAATGGAATCATGTATTGTCATCCAATATAAAGCTATGCTGAAAGTTTCAGCTTCCTAGCCAGTTAAAAAACTGGTTACATTTTACTTGCAAGATTTGCGTACAGAGAAAGCCACACACACACACAAACAGAGATTGTAACCTAAATAAAAGTTTGTAAAAAAGTAAAGCAAGGGAAGGAAAGTTTGCATTTCTGCAAAACACCTGCAGGCAGTGCCCATGGTGGGAAAGCGACCGGGAGCGGGGAAGGAAACGAAAGCGAAAGAAAAAACTCTAAAACCAACGGGCAATGCGGGTACCCCGCTATTATAAAATAAATTTGTAAAAATAAAATATACACATTGAAAATTTGACTATTTACAATTACACCCATGCAGTTTTCTAAAAAGAATCTCAATCCCTGGAGGTTTAATAGATGCATTAGACCAGGAAAAAATGAATAGATAGAAAGCTATTCGTGTGGAGCCTTTGTTGAAAGTTGTTGAGTGCGTTTCCATGGAAAAATATCACTATGGCTAATAAAAACTAATTTGGGTATGTGTGGTCAAAAGTTCATATTCATTTTGGCGACAATAGAATAACTAAAAAATGTTTTTATTATTTTTCAAACGTTTTTCTGCATTAGGCAAATGAAACTTAATTTAAAAAATTAAAAAGAGGGCTTTAAGATACCTGAAAAACTACATATCGACATCGTATCGTAAAAATATTATCCCGGTAAATAGTAAACGAAAGATGTTTGCAGTTACCATGACAAGAAAATTTTTGTCGTCATTATTATAGGCTTCTCTAATTTACTTCTTAGTAAGTTTTGTTTCCAAAAGTTTTTTATAGTTATTTTTTAATTAATTTTTTTAGTTGGTTTATTTTATAATGATCTCTAAATCTTCAAAACGTCCGCGGACATCCCAGGGACATCCGGACAAGTGAAAGTTAATAAAAACATGTAATAACAAACAGTCACATCCGTTTTTTAGTAAACTGAAATGCTTTACATAAAAATAAATATCTCCGCGTTTTTGTGCGTTTCTGGTCACTTGCACACATAACGGACCTTGGCGCGGATTATTAATTTTTCGTGCGAGGAGGCAGAGTGGAAAATTTTCCTCTTTATTATATTTACCCAAGACCAACAATGAAGCCGCAATGACCACAGAGCGGAGAATATGAAAATGCTTTTTATTCTACGCTTGCTTTATGATGGTATGTAACATACGCATTTCCTAAATGTGTGTCTGCTGTTCTCTTATTTGTGTAATTTTTTTATATTTATAAAACTCACTTTAAAGCCGCAAAAATCATAAAATTAAAAAAGTAATAATGGCGTTCCATAAATGTAACTGTACGAATATTTTTAAACTTTCAATGTATCTTTTAAATGCCGATTATTTTCGCTTGGTAAGAACTTCTTCATCGGTGTAATAATAACATAAAATAACTTTAAAATACTACCATCCGTCCATCCGTGTTTGACTGACTGACCCTTAGAAATTTCAAACTTCCATGCATCAGAACGACGTACTATTGCTGATCTCAAGGCTGTTTGTCTAAACCATTAAAAGCGCAGAGGACATCTGCCTAATCAAATAGTCTCCGTCCGTCGAAGTTTTAATGAAATAACTGCGGCTGCTAAGATATAAAAAGAAGCCTTTTTTCATAAAAAAGATATATATATATATATATATATATATATATATATATATATATATATATATATATATATATATATATATATATATATATATATATATATATATATATGTGTGTGTATATATATGTATGTATGTGTGTGTGGGAGTGTGCATAGGCGTAGAGTTTCCATTTTCCCGGGGGGGGGGGGGAAGGGGCAAGACTCGGAGTAACTTTTCTGTTTCACACACACACAAACACACACAACACACACACACACATACATACATATATATATATATATACATATATATATATATATATATATATATATATATATATATATATATATATATATATATATATATATATATATATATATATATATATATATATATATATATACATGGGCGCCCGCAGGAATTTTTGCAGGGGGCAAGCTTCTTATTTTTTCTTTCTTCTCTTATATTTTCCCTCTGGTTTTTTTCCCAAAATGGTGTTGGTCTTGGGGATCAATTATATATATATATATATATATATATATATATATATATATATATATATATATATATATATATATATATATATTTATATATGAATGTTTGTGGGTTAGTTTGTCTATTATAGAAACGGGAAAGCGACCCGGAACGGACAGCGAGCGGGAACGGAAAAGCAAGCGCGAGCGGGAATAGGAGAGCAAACGTGAGCGGGAACGGGACAGCGACCGGGAACGGGAAAACGACCGGCAACGGGAAAGCGACCGGGAGCGGGAAAGCGACCGGGAACGGGAAAGCGACCGAGAATTGAGCCCCAAAAATTTTTTTGAAATTTTTTGTTTAAAATTGGGTATATAGAGTACAATTTTCAGTTAACTTTTTTTCATTTAGCAAATCTATTTTACGTTTTATAGGCTAACAGAAGTTATGAAAGAATGGAAAAGAGAAAATGAGCGTGAACGGGAACGGGAACAGGAGAGCAACCGTGACCGGGAACGGGAGAGCAAGCGTGAGCGGGAACGGGAAAGCGACCGGGAACGGGAAAGCGACCGGGAATGGAAAAGCGACCGGAAACGGAAAAGCGACCGGGAACGGGAAAGCGACCGGGAACGGGAAAGCGACCGGAAATTGAGCCCCAACAAATTTTTTGAAATTTTTTGTTTAAAATTGGGTATATAGAGTACAATTTTCAGTTAACTTTTTTTCATTTTGCATAATAAAAATTCCAAAAATTTTTAAAAGCACCCTGAAAATTAAAAAAATGCATTAGTTGGAAAGGTTTATATCTCCTACATTGCCAAACTGTCATTGTTGGATAGAAAGTTGTGTACCTTCAAAGCTTTCCAGAAAAAGTTGGAAAACCTGTATGAAAATGAGAGGGGACAATCAAACAATAGTCATTCATCAGTAAAAGACCATTTACACAACAGCCCCAGCAATGCCAACAATTATAATGAGTTTATTAACTAACACAAGCTGAAATAAATATTATACTTAGAATAAACCATTTAACCAGTGGTGGATCAGTGAGTCTGGATAATTGTCAGCAGGCATCATAGTGTTTAGAGAAACGTGAGTGGAGTAAAAAGTAAAGCATCGGGAGATGCATCCCCAAAGATAATTGTGATATCGATATGACAATAAAAGAAGTCACAGTTGTTACATTTAATTATAAATATTTTTATTAAAAATTCTTTGTCTATTTTTGTCTAAACAAAATTTAAACAATAAATCCATATAGGTACATATATATTAAATTTTCTGTCAACCGAATCTAAATAAATCGCTAATAATGATGCTTTGAATAGAAAATAAGAAAAAGCAGCTGCCCCGCTGCCCCCCCGGAAGTCTACGCCTATGGGAGTGTGTATGTGTGCATATTTCTAAAAAGCAACGACCGCTGCCAAGTTGACATGTGGCTGATAAATTAAAATTAACGGTCACATTTCTATGAATACATCCGCACATTATATTTGATAATTTTAATCAGGTACAGCGGTTTAAACCCGCTAAAAGACGTTGCTAATCTTTTCTACGACGCTCGCTCGGACACCGAAATAATCGCTTCTGAATGATCCACAGATGACGGACAGGAGGAATGACCAATGAAGAGAGATGGGAGTGGCTATCCATGTTTACTAAAGGTTTTCCATATCTAACGATATGGAAGTGGAGATAGGTTTGTGCGTCTTCGTCTTCTGTTAGGCTTTTCCGGACGCTAGAGCTCGCTATAGCAGAAGAAATTATGTCCATTGATTGGGTAAACATATCCATTCGACCAAAACTCTAAATTAATATTTTGGCTTCTGAGTTTGCTAAGGCTACTCAGCTAATACAAAAAAACAATAATTAAAAATTAGTTTTTATTTGCGAATAATGTCTTGAACGGAAAATTTCAATCATGTGTTTTTATCACAAACTTTAAATAGAAAACATCATTTGAAATTTGAAAATTCGCGATGAACGAAGTAGAGGCAAAAGTGAAAATATTCGTCTCAAAAATTCGTCCGACATAAACTTGAACCGCCCACTTGAGTAAACATGGAAATGTGTGCACAGCAAAAATATTCATGCACGGAAATGCAAGACATACATCCGCAGAAGCAAACGTTCATTCAATATCGTAAATTAATTTTATTTTAAGTATCAATTTGAAAATATTCTTTTTTCAACTGCCAAAAATAAAAAAATAAACACGCAACTTATTAAGAACAAGCTTTAAGTAGAAGTGGCTTTCTATCAGAAGACCCAGGAATTAAATGGGTTATTTATTGGTGTTTATAAGTAGCTTTATGTCTCTATATTGGAAGTTTACTATTATATTTTTATCGTAAATTTGTTTTTCAAAACCAATGTAAGACATCTGAAATTTTCCATTACTTTTATTATCTGACCGCATAAAATAGCCGTCTTATGGATAGTTCTAAGTGCTTAAAACATTATACAATTTTGAAATTTTTACTAAACAAACACCAATAGCAAGCATATAAGTCATTGTGTTTAAGTAGGTTTCGTTGCTACTTTGTAAATAAATAAAATAATGTGTCTTGTAAGCATCGTTCAAATTGACTCCGTCAAAAAGACGTTCATTTAACCCAAAAATGCTTTGTAAACAGTTTTGACCTTAAATTTTTTCTCACATTAACAATTGAGCAATTTCAGTTTTAAATGAATAAACATCGACAAGTGTAAAAGACCATAAATGGTCCATGATTACAGTTGACTAAATGATTTGTAATTTTTAAGTGAATAAATGTTTGGTTTAGCAAAACACGTAGTGAAAGTTTATATGTTTATTCTCAGAGGGACGTTTATTATCTCAAACAAGTGAATCAAAAAACAAAGTTTTTTTACAAACACACTTTTATATTTTTACACTAATTAAGTGATCATTTGACATCCTCTGGACCTTGATGTTGTCCAATCGATCCGAAAATTATATATGTTACATAAACAACAAGCATATTAGCATAGACAATAAATAGTTCGACGAAAATATCACAAATAATTTTTTAAATAAGTTTTGTCCAATCAATCCGAAAATTTGATAGAATGCATTGTTAATCAGTTTGGAGGTATATTTAAATTTTTAAGTCTCTAGCTCATCTGGAAGTTAGTTTAAAATCGATTGCAAAGTTTGACGACAGACAGACAAACAGAGAAGTCAAGTTAATTAAAAGTGTGTAAAAAGGCTTTCCAGAACTAAAATAATAACAAAAACACTAATTGTATAAGAAATATATTCGGTAGAAATAACAGCAACGATATAAGAAGACACCTACCACTAAAAACATAAAACTACAAACATACAGCTTATACTGCACTACAACGTATGCAAGCAGTGATCACAATATCGCCCAAGATGTCATACATCACGATCAAATGTATTTGTAAGAGCGCACATTCAAACACAAACACACACACGTGCGAGTGACCAAAGAATCGGGGTTTAAAAGCAGGCCAAGTTGCGCGACGTACAAGGAATTTTATCGTTATTTGCTTTGGAGAGGCGATCTTGAGGAGAATATCAATTTGTTCGACTGCTGCTGTGTGGTGTGTGGTGGCTCTTACTTATACTAATACCGTGCAAAAAGAGCGGACGTTCAGTTTCCTGATGAGTTTCAAAATAAACAAAAAATCGTCGTCTGGACTTGTTTGCGCAAGCTGTTAGGGAGGACGCAGAGTAAACTTTCGATAGGAATTTACATTGTTTGCGTTTTCTCGAAGATGTTTGCCGACGATGACGATCAGATCGTCCTCCACAGAATTGGCAAGTCTCAAGTTTCAAGTTATGAACAGAACTACTACAATGAACGTGAAAACGATGGTGCAAGAACAGCCGACTATCATCATCATCAACAGCAGCTTTCTGCGCAACAACCACAAAACTGTCATTATTCATCAAACTGGACGAAGGTTCCGGAACATCAGCCGGTTATCAACAATGCAGACAGCAAAGATGGAGAACTCTCGAGCGATAATTCAAGTTCAGTTTGCTTTCAAACAGATGACAAGTCGTCCTCTTCTATCGACAAGTTTGACGCAATTTCGAATTCTTACTTAAACAAAACCATTTCACCAGGGTATGGACAATACCATAAGTATTTCGAAGACCAATCGAAACTGCCAGCTTACTCTTCTCACATGACCGACCAGGCCACCGATAGAATTCTAAATTTTTCAGACGGCCACTGCGAATTCAACAGGACAGACGATTATTCAAAAACATTTCATTCTTCGATGCCACCGAATCACTACTACCTACCAGCAAGCGCAGATGTAAACAGCACTCCGAGTGCCATAAACTGCTTCAAAAATGAAAATCTTTTCCAGGTTCAGATGTACAACGGAACACCGTCAGCTTCGGTTTGTTCCAGTGCAGTCTCACGAACCTACACGCACACGAAACCGCCTTACTCTTACATTTCTCTGATAGCTTGGGCAATCCAGTCATCTCCGTCTAAAATGTGCACACTGAACGAAATTTACACGATGATAACCGAGTTGTTTCCATTCTACAGACAGAACCAGCAACGCTGGCAGAACTCGATTCGACATAGTTTATCGTTCAACGACTGTTTCGTCAAAGTTTCAAGATCCCCTGACAGACCAGGCAAAGGCAGCTACTGGACGTTACATCCTAACAGTGGTAACATGTTTGAAAACGGTTGCTATCTTAGACGACAAAAACGATTTAAATGCCCTGCAAGGCAAGCTCTGAAGCAGGCACAGAAGCTACAGCTGCAGCAACAAAAACATTCAAAAAATGATTTTCCTGTGAAATCCGAAAGCAGCGAAACTGCAAAAAACGAATCTCAGTCAAAGCACTCGAGTTCTTCAAAAGGTCGGACGGGACAAGCACACCACGGGAAACACAAGAAAGAGGTGAGTGAAGCTACATGTTTATCGGAAAAAAAATTTAAAACCTCTTTTGCCGAAGCTGACTCGAGCGGATCGATCGTAAAAAGCAGTTTCCAACGAACGAAGCGAGAAGATTCTCACGAGAAATTGTACGCTGCGAGTACAACGAGTAAGTGTTACGGAGGTTCGTTATTGTCATCACTGCAAGAAGATTTGCCCAGTTCGCATTCAAACTTAGCTGCCGAAGAGGCCAAGCCAGACTGGGATAAATTCAGTCTTTCGATGCAGCAAAGAAATAAAGGAATGAACTCTGACGCAGCTCCGTCACAAAGCCATTCGTATACAAAATGTTATTCAGAATTAGAAACCCGAAAGCCACCCGCCAGTCATCCAGGAAGCACCGAATTTGCCGATTCGAGTACTTCCGTATCCATCCAGAATACAAATTCTTTTCAACTTCGTCAACCGCTTCCTTCTTCGACGTTTTCAGAGTTTTCATTTCAGCCGCCATCTTTGTTGGAAAATCCAAATAAGTATGAAAAAAATTCAACAGAGATGGGCGAAGAATATCCACAAGCCGGTTTCTACGCAAAGAAAAAAGACGATTATCCGTCAAATCATCCCGACAACTACAGATCAACATACTGCCAAACAACAGATCTTCCTCAAACAAAAGAGATGACTAATAATACTTTCTCGTGCTACATAAACGTTAACAACAACATCATCAACAACAACATCGTCCACAACAACATAGTCGGATCGTCTACTACATCGACAAAATCGAGAGATTGTCGATCAAAGTCCTATTTTTATCCAAACGTTTTTAACATTCCGCAAGCAAACGTGTCTTTCCATTTTCAGAATTCCAATTATTCGCTCAACACACCGGATAACATGCCGGCAGCCCCCGGATCTGAATATTTGTACAATCCATCCGGCTCCTTTTCTCTTGAATCCATCTCTCCTTACGTGACGCCTCCGTGCAAGTATTTTTCAAATTCTCAACTACAAAATTCATTTCTAACAAACTTTAAGCGTCCTTTTTCAATAACCAGCCTCGTCTCCGAGTTAGATCTGGACAGTTTTTCCGACAAATTTTCACGTCTGGAAAGTTCAAAAAATGCGCATCTGACACCTCTGACTGCTAATCATCAGTTTTCTCCTTCTCAGTCCTGGTTTGCAACGACGTGGAATCAAAATCAAAACAGTTCGAACGATTGATCGTTTTGTCTTGTGACGTCATGTTTGTATAAGTAAATGACATTTTTTTATATTTGAATACAATTTTTTTTTTATTTGCCGCACACATCTACTGTGGTCTATTTGCGCATCCACTTCTGAGATAATTTCGTCTACGCATGACCATTCTGAGAAGGCTGATAAAGTTCATACCACTCTTTGAATTCGTAAGAAATCCCCATCAAAAGGATAATCACCTTTGTGCGAGATAATCAAAAATCTGCTACATTACAAAAACGCTTTTATCCTTCCCGGTTGACAAATCCACTCGAATGTACGAGGTCCCGGGACAACGGTGAGGTAACCGGATTAATATTCGGATGCTCCTGAAAGAGCAATATGGCCTAGAGCGCTTCGCGGATTTGTTCTTTGAGTAACAAGCAATTGAAAGTTATTGAGAGAATTATAAAAATCGGTGATTAGTTTTGAATAGAAATATTAAAATCCAAACAAGATTTGGCGTAACAATGTTTTAATCTCTTTTTCTTCAAAGA
Source organism: Erpobdella octoculata (assembly GCA_963978895.1). NCBI lineage: Eukaryota > Metazoa > Annelida > Clitellata > Hirudinida > Erpobdellidae > Erpobdella > Erpobdella octoculata. The sequence continues at coordinate 27,822,605 of OZ022243.1, read as the reverse complement.
ATTTACGAGAATAGATTAACAGTGTAGGCAAAGAGTTAGTAATTTAAGTAGGTATGTACGTTTATGTATGCATTTCAGTTAATTCTCTCTCTTTCTCTCTCTCTCTCTCTTTCTCTCTTCTTCTTTCTCTCTTTTTACACACTTTTATTCAACTTGACTTCTATGTCTCTCTTTGGTCAAAACTTTTGAATTGATTTTTCAACAACTTTCAGACAAGTTAGAACTTTTAAACTTTCAGCATAGATTTAAGCTATCTGCAAAAACAATATTCAATTATTTCCAAAACAATTTAATCATTATTTCAAATAATTTCAATATTTATTTTGTAACCAGTTTAAAATTACTCAATAGATGGCGCTTGCGTCAATTAAAAGAACTTTTAGGCAATCACGACTATGTCAAAAACTTATTAAAATTTTAAATAAAATATTACTATAAACAATGGTAAAACTATTATTTCATTTAGAAATCGATTTGCATAATGTAAAAGTATAAAAGTGTGTTTTTGAAAAGATTTTGTTTTTTGCTTGGACTTGTTCTCTAATTTTCTGTCTTTTTTCATTCTATCTTTCTCATTTTTGTTTTTTTCTTTATATTTTTATTTCCCTCCCCTACTTTCTCTTCTTCCTCACCTCAGCAAAATTCTAAATATTACAAACAAACAAAGCAAAACACGACGAACAATTACAGAAACAATAATACAAGAACATAAATCCGCATACAAACACAAATCACTCTAAACACTTTTACCTTCCTTATATGGCAGGTCTAATCGAACTGACCAATTATCACTTTAGCGAACCAGAAAAGAAATAATGTCAGAGGCAATAAGACAACGTGTAATTGTGACTTATGGACCGCTATTGGGTCTCGTATGCTAATTCACTGCCTCTAAACATTGCCGTCTCATTAGGAGCCACGATCTCCAACAAATCTAGATTTTCTTACCTCATAATTTCCGAAGCTTCTCTGACACGAGACTTGACTGGAATGGAAAGGAATAGTTTGTCAACAGATTTTTTTCTTCTTGAATTTAAGGTTTTATGAAATTAATTGTTGAAAAGACATCAAGTGACTTATTTTTTTACATTTTCAACATTAATTAAATTAAAAAATTGTTATTATAGTCATTTACATCAGTTGTATTAAAACTCAAATAGTTGTATGTAGGAAATATCTAAGTACTACCTGTCGTGGATCACAATTAGATTTTTTTCCATTTCCCTCCTCCTTTATCCAGGGGCTCACAATTATCGAAGCTGAGTTGAATTGAATTAAAAAATTAGCACATTCCAATAACTAAAGTGACATTTAGTCAAATATACTTAATTATTTTAATATTGAAATTTTTTATAGTTTTTTACAGAAATAAAAAGAAATGTTACTCTTTTATAAAAAAACAAATTAAAGTTAAATAAGAGCTGACATCTTAACTAACATATGCTGCAAAATTGTATAACTGACTTAAAATTGAATTCAAGACTTTATTTGAGCATGTTTTAAATGACTTTTTTATCATTTTAAAATCTTTAAATAAAATGGACACAAAACAAGTAAAGGAAAAAACGAGATAATTTGGAAGTTTTTCAATGTCGGTTCAAGTGTGCAAAACATTTCTTTAACTTTCAAAATTTCGAGGCACACACACACGCACACACTCACACGTATAACTCTATAAATAGTAAGACTAAATGGTTTATTTCTAGTTTTCTAGAAAATGAATTGTTGATGCCCAAACGAAATACTCTCAAAATAAAACAATATGCTGATTATAATTATTTTGCCTTATTGAATCTTGTTTTTAAAATTAATTTTTCTATCAATTTTTAAGCAAATGAGTAGAAATAATTGTAATAATCTATGGAAGAAACAAAATTTGATGCTCGTTATTTACAAAAAATAATTTTTAGTGCATCTTCCTTATTCTAAATAAAAGTATGACGATGATGACGATGATGACGATGATGATGATGATGATGATGATGATGATGATGATGATGATGATGATGATGATGATGATGATGATGATGATGATGATGATGATGATGATGATGATGATGATTTTATGTCAACCACTGGTGATGTGATAGGAAAGTTTCTGAAGGCTGATCTTAGTCCTCGATACCAGAGTACGTTTGCAACATGAGCATCGAGCAAGTTGGGTCGAGCACCAAAATTGTGTATTGCAGACACTGTATTTGATCTGTCACAAATACAAATTCACTGGAGATCTTGGAAGAAAAGTGTTTTGGGATTATAGTTTTTTTTAAATCTTCAAACCTTCTATATGATAACATACTGTAGAAAAAAAGAGTTGGTTTTTTTTACTCGTAAGGACTTGAAATTAACATAAGACAGAATCAACATATTAGGTCCTGTTTAGTAATTATTCTAGCATAAATGAAGAAAAATAATAAAAAAAGAGAGAAAGAAAGATAAAATTAAAAAAAACTAAAAAAGAGAAAAGAGTTGAAAAAGGAGAGATAGTTAAAAGAAGAAATAAAAGAGACCGGAGAAGAAGAGAGAAAAGAGAGAAAGTGTGGCTTGTTATCGTATGGGGACCGACGCCACTTGTCCATTATGCTCTCTGATGGCATGCTACTCACCGATCAATGCCACATCGTCAACGACTAAGCTGAGTTTTATTACTGACGTGATGAAAGCTATTTTTTAATAAGAAAAATTAAATATCAGCAACACAAAAACGCTTTTTCATCAGAAGGAGCATTTTTATGAGAAATTCTATTTACAATTTTTTGACAGTTTGATAAAACGTTAGTAATTAAAGAACGCCATTTTAGTGATTTTTACTGATTCTTTGAAACATTTCGTTTCAACAGAACTCATCATATTAAAATATTAACGGTATATTTTATTGCCTGGTTTGATTTTGATTAAACAGTACACATTTTTTTTTCAACTGCGAGAAAATTAGAATAAATTGGTGGAGAAAAAAAGGAGAAAAATAAAAGAAACCTTTCTTGAACTTCCAGTGGCAATTAAATGCCTCTTTAAGAAATGCGGTGATGTACCTTTAAAAACTTTACCTTTTTGAGTTCCCGCAAGGAAATAATATTTATACGCTTAATTTTAATATGTGCGTAAAAAACGTAAATTACCGACGATTAATGTGACGCGAATTGTTTATGCGATCGTTCACCGCGACACAGATAGAGAGATAAGAAGAATAAAAAAAGGATTAAATCCTGCTTTCCAGGCATTGTGTTGTCGCTGGATTGTGCATAAGTGGAGTTCATAAAAGGAGTATTAGTCCTTCAATTGTTAACCGCTCTCGTGTGTCATTCTGCCATCCATCGGTACCCAACATTTTCAGTTCCTGGAGGGAACGGAGCTTCTTTGCTTCCGATTGTGTTTGGTTTTTTTTTAAATAAGAAAATAATTGTTTTATTTCATATAATTGGATCAAATTTTAAAAAGAGTCTATTTTTTCCACGCGCTTGTGGACATGGAAGACCATTCTACAGATAATTACCATTTTATTTATTTTCTTCCATCTTCTTCTAAATTTTATTTTCTTCAAAAATCGCTGTAATGGTGGTCTTAAACTAAGATTTCTAAATCCCCTAAACAAACCAATTGTAGGTATACATTTTAAAGTCTTATGTGCCCGCTGGAAAATTGTCAATATTGTTGATGTTTTGAACTCTGGTGACCACAGTACAACTTAATTCAAACAAACACCCGAACACTATACAGCCATTGAACAGTTTTTTTTGTCAACACATCATATACAAAAACAAAGTTGTATTATTTTTCGGAATTATTTTCAAAATCCATGGGTATACACGCAGGCGGTGCAAAAAGTGCACTTGCACCCCCAACATTTTATTTTTTTAATGTTACAACTTATAACGTAGTAATAGTAATGAGCAATCAGTAAAATTTTAAAAAATAAAATAAATTGGTCAATTATTTATTTGTTTGGCCTTGGTTTTTTACATATTTTGCCAGTTCAGTACTCACTGAGGACATCTCTGCTTAATTGCCATCTTTGTACTTCTGATCTTTCTTCTGCAAGAGTGCAGTTTCATGATGCCAAGCCAGTACGTATTACCAGATTACCTATTACCAAATGTAGTGTTTCTTACTTCTCTACACTAATTTTTTTGGTAGCATCATCAAAGCGTTTTCATAGCTTGCAAATAGACGGACAAGTTTCACGTTTAATACTGGAAAGATAAGCAAGGTTGTCAGTGTTGTCAGCTTAATTGGGATTTCATCAAATGAAAGAGGCTGAGCAGTGACGGCATAACGTGAGTCACGTTTATATAATAAACTACTTAATTATAACACTTATTTGCATTCTGTTTCGAAAAAAATCCTAAAAGAAAAGATTAAAAATTATACGGGTAAACTCGTACTCTTCGACGCTTTAACCGTACCCGGTCCGCACCCATTGCGGACTTACCCTAACCAGTCCATACCCGCAAATACGAGTCAAGTACGGATAAACCCACGGGTAAGGGTATAGTGGGTATAGTGGGTATACCCACTGGTTCGGGTATACCCGCGCGGCACTACCACTCATCCCAGGAACAACTCGTTACCGAAATAAATTTATTTCAATATCTAAATTGTTCGTAACATAGAAAACAAAGTCATAGCGTTTATTATTAAAACATATAATGACATGAAATTGTAAACTAAACAAAGCCAAGTTGTGCTACTAAAAATGTTTAATGACCTACAATTTTCAGACAGCTTTCATATTCATCAAAGCTATTGTGAACCTGTGAAGGTTGATAGCGTAGCGCCTTAAAGGTGAAGGTGACTTAAAAATAAACTTCGAGTCTATGCACACATTTTAATTTTGTATAATGTTAATTTTTTAAACCTTCCTTATTTACCACTAAATCCATGATCTGAAAAAACTTGTGCTGAATTCCCGCTAATGGAAAAACTCGCATTGACTATTCGCTCTGGAAAAAATCATCTCAAGCTTTACACACAAAGGAAAACTTCGTCTCACTCTTTCTGTTCAATGAACAGTTTGATCTTCTACAATTTACACAATTTTCTACCCTGGGCAATTTTTAGTTCCAGAGAAGTCTGTTTTTAAATAAATTATTAATCGTAAATAACAATTTCTTAGGTCGAAAGGCGTTTTCTATGAACTTCTGGCACAAGTAGAAGTTCAACGTCGATTTTGACCCTCGGAGGCTAAAAAAAAGACAAAATTACTGGCACTAACCCTTTCAGGAGTAGAAGGCTCGGCGCGAAAACTAAAAACAAATTTCAGGTGCCAAAGAATTTTCCCAAGGCAAAAACCGCAATTGTACACTATCAGTCCATAAGATCAAAAGAGGTGGCGCTACAATTAAAAAATAATATATGAGATTTTAAAAAATCCGTCATTTTTGACGGACTCTCTCTTGTTGATCTAATAAGCTTTCAATTTGAAACAAAAAAAAGCTATAAGATACACCGAAAATAAATACAACATGTGCACTTGAAGACACTTATACCTATAAAACGAGTAAAATGAGAGTGATTAGGCCGGTGATGATAACGACGACGATGGTTATGGTTATGATGATGATATTATAGTAGTGATGATGACTGTAGCAAAGACGCGTGCACGTTGTACTTGAATAACATTGTTGGTAAACAAATTTAAATTAGTTCTGATTAGCATAGTTTCTATTACTCTCTCCATAACAAAGTCCATTCAACTATATTCAACTGGGCTAATTGAATCGGTAGCTGTGAGCAGCTGATCAATACAGGTGGTAGCCATGTGCTCTCACACCTGGTTATAGTTGTGATCAGCGTTTTCTATGCTGGTGACACTAAAAGAATATGTAGTCTTTCGTAGCACGCGAGGCCATTGTTTTCTAAGAATATTTGATGTCGTTCTCTTTGATTCATTGATAAATGTTTACTTGCGAAAAGTATTTGTTCGACAGGCCGAAAAAGATGTCTGCTTGATTATAAAAGAGACGAATGTGATACCGGTTCTGATAAAACTTACCTTTATGTTGTGTTTTAAGTATCGATTTCGCGAATTTTGAAACTGGATTACAACTTTTGAGGATAATTTGAAATGAGTCTTACTCTTCATAGGATAAATGTTCTTGCGCCTGAAGATGATTTTGGCGAACACGTCTTACTGTTCGCTCTCGAAAATGCCCATAAACTTAGCAAAGAATTGAAAAGTATAGAAAGTGAGGAATTCAACTTTGGAGGCAACCAATGGTCTTTAGTTTGCGCCAGAAAGGAAGATGAGCACCTCGGAGTTTTCCTCAAGTGGAGATACCCGGATCCCGGTAGTGCCGGGTCTGTTTCAGTCAAAACAAAATTCAGCATATCCGTCATTCACCAATACAACTCTGAGCAAAATTTGACATTCAAATCCTCATCTCAAAAATTTCAATCATCTCAACCACTTCTAGGAAAATCAAAACTGGCTCCTATGGATGAGCTCCTCGATGTTACATGTGGATATTTGGATCCCACTGGCAAGCAGGCCATGATTGAGCTCAAGATGGCTGAATGTCATACCCGCTTTGATATACTGGCTGACGTTTCGCCAAAAAACAGGACTCGCAAGAATGCCAGTGGGATTTACTTTGATACGTCAACTTTTGTATTTGCACACCACCGGTGGTTTCTGAGGTTCTACACAAACAAAGTTAACTCTAATGGTCTTCCAGCCATTTATTTATACCTGCACGGTGGTTCCAAAGGAGTTTCTGTAAATCTTCAGTTCACACTTTTCTTGGGAACGGACAGTACAGAGCTCGTTAGATATGACTTCGGAGAAGGAGCTCAATTCGATGGTTTTGGCAAGACTTTGGCTGAGCAATTCACAAATCCCGACAAACTTCAAGAATTGAATGTGGCAGTGGAAATCGTAAAAGCAGATGTCTATAAGTTAATTTTTCTTAAACTGCCATCCATCAATACGTCGGTTGCATATTCACATAATCAGAGAACCATAGCCAATAGAAGTCCTTCAGTTTTCCCAAGATCTGGACCAACTGCACGTTCTACATCTAGAGATAAACTCACTCCTCAGTCCGGTTATAATTTCCACGACCAGACACAACAAATGTTCCAAGACAACTACGGCAATCCTTGGAAAGTTGATTTTATGAAGAATCCTATTTTGCGAAATGACAACACGACAGCTTTCATTTTCGACAAAGGCGTGTATAACTATCAAAACAACAAAACAAAAATTGTTTGTTTGCAAGCCCAAATTATGTCACAAAATTGGAACGTTGCCCAAGATCTGCCAATGAGCAATCCTTCCACTTTGGTTTGTTATTTTTCTAATTCATCCGACGACAAAGGATACCCAATCATTTTTCCCGTTTCGCTGCCGAAGGTAAAGTTGATGCTTTGTTAATATTTCTTAACTAATAATAATAGTAATATCTAAGTATTTGAAAATCACAATAACACTAGTAAATTGTTTTTATAATTTCTTTTTTAAAAATAAAGTTTTATACATTATATCTAATATAAGCTTGCAGATGTAAAAACAGGATTTTCAAACGAAAACAAAGAAATAATTCTGAGACTTGACTTGATATCTGTCCAGACATCTCCGTTTCCCGTTAGATCAGGACCAAAATTTGATTTTCTCATCAATCATTTACTTCGTTGCAAGTTAGTTGATCCTTCTGAAATTTTCTACGTTGATTTATTTTTGTGCTTCCAAAATTATGGCGAAATATTCAAATACGAAAACTGTAAATTTTAAATGAACTCTTTCCCCTTTTTTCACTCCCACTCAATTTCTACTAAAATTGTTATATGCACTGAATTCCGTTTACCGACGTTATCAAAAATCAGCGAGAAGTACTTGAAAATCAGCGATGCCGTGTTTTGTAGGAGGTGCTCTCTAATTAACATAATCTTGTTTATTTAAATCACGATTTCATAAAAGATGCCCTCTAACCATTATCATCTTGTTTATTTAAATCAATATTTTGTAGAAGGTGTTCTTTTAATATTATAGTTTCGTTTATTTAAATCGCTAGCGGGTACCTGGCGTTGTCCGGGTTTTTAGAGGGGTTTCTCTTGTTCCCGTTTCTTTCCTCGCTTGCTCTCCCGCTTGCTTTCCCGCTCCCGCTTGGTTTCTTGCTCTCTCGTTTCATGTCCCTTTCCCGCTGCTCTTCCGCTCCCGGTTGCTTTTCCGATCCCGCTTGCTTTGCCGTTCCCGTTCCCGCTCATTCTCCAGTTCCCAGATTATTTTTTACACAGAATTACGAAATGCTTGCACACTTTTGTATTTAACTTAATAGGCATGTCTGTGACTGTAACTTATAAATCTTGTATTCAATTTTTCACTCGTTTCTCGTTTTCATACTGAGCTGAAAGTTTGCAAGCGTTTTGAATTTTAATGACAATCCATACATTTATCATCATCAATTAATTCATTTTCTTGCAAAGTTTATTAATTACATTTAAATACCTACTTCCGTCAGTGGCGTGGCAAAGGGGAGGCAGGGAGGGGCATCTGCCCCCTGGCGCCAGATACCCTCGCTGCGCCACTGACGTCATGTGTGAGCATCTCTACTTCTGTTGTGATTCAAAAAATATGTTTTTATATTAGAATTACCTAAACAACAATATAAAAAAATCTTTTTAAAACATTTTCAATCTAAAAAAATCGTCTGCGCTTATTCTATATGTTTTTATAACGGGTATAGTTTATATGAAATGAACACCCCATGCTTTGATCAAATTAAATGAGTTTTTCAACAAGTTTTTGTTTCCTAATTTAATTTAAATTTTTTAACAGTTTCTATTGTTTAAACGTTTAGAGATGAAACTGACTACAAAAATCGAAACATGACAAGCATGAGAGAAATGTCAGCATCCAGGGCTTCTTTATCCATCTTGGACGAAAGACCTCCTTCAGAAAGCAGTTTCTCAAGTGGTCTTGGACTGCCGACAGTTAAGAGTGGAAGTGACAGCTGCTCTAGAACGAAATCTACAGAAAGTTTGTTGGTGCGCCAGTGAGAACTTGTTTCGTTTCATTATAAATATTAAGTTATCAAATTTTAAGCCAAAAAAAAAAGAAACGTGGGTTTATATTTTTAAATCCATTATATTTATTTCACCTCTGGTCTTGCTTTCTTGCTTGACTGCTTGCTTGAATGTTTGCAAACCTTGAAAATAAAATTTAGGTAACTAACTTCTAATCGAGCTGAACTTTAAAATATAGGCTCGCTCTTCATGACAATGCATTCTATAAAAGTTTGAAAATTTTCTGAAAAAAGTTTTTAACTAAAAATAATGATTGTCTATTTTTTAAACAAAAACTTATCAAACACAAATATATAGATGTTTACATAAACAAACTTAAAAAAAGCCGGCAATCCTGAAATATAAAGGATCTGGGAGAAAACCTCGTTTTTATGGCTTACTTGTTTCTTTTCAATATGCAAGGACGAATTCAAATAATATTTTAGAGTTCGGGACACAGCGACGCTAGTAAAGGACCACAGACAAACACATTTCTTCACGAGTTTCTTCACACTTTAGCTACTTCTTCCCCTGTGGCGGAAAGTGATAACAGACCAACCACAACGCGGCTGAGCCCTACAATACACCAAGAAAAAAACGGAAACCAGTTATCAATTTTGAATTTGGTTCAGATAGCCAGTTGTAGCTCTAAAGATGATGTCAGACAAAACGCGATGACAGATGCCCTTGTAACATTTGTTAAGGTTAGAAGTACTGTCAGCACATTTTTAAAGTAAGAAACATCAAATATAGATTATTAATTTGAATAAAATAATTAACCATTTATCAATTTTATATTGCTAAATAATTTCAATTCAACAGCAGCGGTTTCCATTTAAAGTTTCTGAAGTGGTCATACTGGGATCCAATGGAACTGGAACGTCAACTCCCAGTAGATGCGACGTGGATATTGTTATTCTATCGCCAGGTAGCGCATTTTCTCTCAGTTCTAAATTGAAAAATTCATCAGTTTTTTAGCATGTCTGTCTAAAAAATTTTAAAAATAAATCAATAAATTAAGATATAAATTTTCAAAGCAAACGTTTTTCAATTAAGACTTACCGCAGGAAAATCACCAGGCCTGGTTACCGTCTTTATTTCTGACACTCAGAAAGCTTATGGAGCAAACTTCAATATTTGAATCACTCATTTCTTCTCTTAATTGCACGTCATTTGCAACCACTTCCTACTCTCTGCAATTTACGTGTGATGAATTCTTAGATGTTGACATTTTTGTCAGTCATGACTGGTTGAAAGGAGCAAATGACTTAAATGCAATTGTAAATCATAGTTCGCGACATCTCACTAATGGTCCAGAATTATTTATTGAAAGCAACAAAGTTATACCAACAAAAAATTCGATGTATCTTCAGGTTGGATCAGCTCCCTTAAAAAAGAAGTTTTTAAATGAATTGAGCACCGAGGTAATTTATTCTGATTCAATACTATAACTGAATTATAACAGTAAAAATAACAAAATATATTTTAGACTAAAGACTGCATTAAAGTTATTAAGCATTGGAGGAATTCAATCAATTGGGGCAAGTTCGATTATCGGCCGGACAGCTATCTTCTATCTCTTCTAGTCATTAAAGCAACAGAACTTGTCAGAGAGTAAGAATAGACCTATAAATTCAACATATGCTAAAAAATAATATTTTAAGTTGATAAACTTGAAAAAAACTTTGTTTTAATTTTTAATTGCAAAAAATATATATTTGCAGTCACAGTCTTTCAAAGGTTTTACAAAAAGTTGGCCAGCTAATTATGGAACCAGAATTAAGGTAAAATTCGTTTTTTGAACTCTTACTAAATTACTTTAAAATCATCCTGAAATTGCATTTTTGCAGGATATCCTGGAAAAGATTTTACGACAAAAAAGTCAGTGAACAATTCACCTTTGATCCTCCATCGCCCATGGTACGAGATCCTACGAATCCAGCTGTTAATGTCGCTGCACGTTTAAAATATTGGGGTCGATTTAGAACAGAATGTCTAAAATGGATGAGCCACCTACAAATTAAACTGTAACTATTTTTCATTTATTTTTGTTTATACTGTTGACTAGTGCAATCAGTTCTCAGCAGAAATTTATTTATTTTTTGTACCTTTAGTGCACGACTTATAATGATAGGACGATAATGATATAACTACACCAGTGCATGGATGCCTTGAACTTTTGTCAAATTTTCTGTATGTTTCGTGTTTATTTATTTAGCACATAACGTTTCTATTGTGAACAAATTAATGTTTCAAAGTTATATTAAAATAAAAGCCGTCCACAATGTTCTACAACGGTAGACTCTAGAGTAAAGGCAATTAAAAACTTTCATCAATCAAAAGGAATATAGAGAGAAAGAGAGAGAGAAAGAAAGAAAGAGTGTGTAAGAAAAAAGATGAGCAAAACGAAAACAGATAAAAAGATAGGGAGAAAGAGAGAAAGCGAGACAAAGAGAGACATAGAAAAGCAGAGAAAAACGAGGAGAACAGCCTCTTAAAACAAGGTCAACATCGGGTAACCCAACCCAGTTAGTATCCAGTATTTATAAAAACAAAATGCAATGTGTGTCTGTCAGGGGCGTCATTTCAGCAAATCCTTAGGGGATCAAAATGTTTATAATACTCAACATATTCCCAAATTGTATCTTTGTAATGCTATACTTTTCCTCCAAAAAAACTGATGACCGGAGAATGAGGTAAGTTGCAGTCAGTGGCGGATTTATGGGGACCAACGTCGCGCGCGCCCGTTCATTTTGATATACAAGCATAGGTTATGTAGGAATTAGGGCTGTGCCGGTATGGTTTTTTTTCTGCCGGTCAGGCGCGGCGCTGGTCCGGACCCCCCCAGCTCCGACAGGTACCACCCGTGAGATTTTTGCAAATCCGATGATTTTTTTTACTAAGGGGGGCTACTTGAATCTCATTGAGTTAATCATTGTAGGTATAAAAACATTGCTCACGTGTTTAAGGTAATTGCGTGCTAGTCTACCTATAAAATATATCCACGAAGAGAATAAGAAAAAAGTAGGGCGGTTTTAAAGAAGTTATAAAACTAGACACTATCCTCAACAAGATGGTCAGCTAGATCTGTAAATTTGAGAATAGTTCACCGTTCATAGCTTACTCAAAATCCAAATGATACAGACTTCGGGTTTACTGTCAGCAGTGAAAACTTTAAAATTTGTGTTTGGACCTCATTTTTTAATGCAGTTATTTATTTTATTTAATGCTGTGTCCGAGGCACTGCAAACCGGGGCTATTGACTTGACTGCTACCAATGCTGTTGAAACTTTGATGGTAGCTATTAAGAGCATGAAAACAGCTGAAAATTTTGAGAAGATATATGCTGATGCTTCAAACAATTTCGAAATCTATAAATATTGCTTATGGGTGGCCGTGACATAAAAAAATGGCGAAACCATCAGCATTGCAAGATTTTGCTATAGATTTAGTTTGTTTTACTAAATCATCGTATGCACTTACTTCAAGTTTGCCAGAAGATATTAAAAACGAAATGAAAGTCAATTTTTTATTTCCATATTGGACTCATTTGCTTTGTCCCTGAAATCAAAGTTCAACTCTAATTACAACAGCGTTGAAGCTTATTTCTTCTGTCGTCCAATTTGATGAATATTTTTTGAAAGTGCTGTCAGAGAAATGGTTTCCGTAGCTCAACTGGATGCAGATATCTGTGTGGCAGAAGGCCATTTAATAATGCGCATAAAACACACTACAAAGAGGTGGCTGAAACTGTTACCCTGCCAAACCTTCAGAACATAGTATCTAAAATAAGGAAACTGAAATACATTTTAGTTTACAAATATTTTCATGCTTTGATATTTTTATTAACTTCCCTGGTAGCACCAGCCTCAAGTGAACGAACTCACAGTAAAGCTGATTTTATAAAATTGGCAGTCAAAGCTTCTATGGGGTCTTTTGTGTTGTTGGAAACGAAACACAAATGTAGATAATTGCTTTAAGCTAACAAAAGTTTTATTGTAATGGTTTAACAAAAATAGACAGTTTTTGAAGTTTCTTAAATGCGGACAAAGATCATAAATAACAAAGATATGTTATCTGTAGTTGAATGGATAACATAGAAATGTTATCAATTTTTGAATACATAACATTCCTCCCCCCTAGTGTTCATAATCCTTTAAATAGGAAGGAGGCTTGATGATTCGCCTCGGTCGAACCTCTGGTTCTTTTGGTAGGTTCGCCTCATGTGGAACATCTGCAACTGCTGCTGGGATATCATCTGGTTCCTTTGGTAGGGCTACCTCAGGTTGAACATCTGATGAATTTTCCTGGTGCTCTACAGTGCGCTTCCGGATCAGATCTACATGTCGTCTCATTAGCTTACCCTCTGGAGTTTTCACTCTGTATGAGACTGGTCCTGTCGGCTCTTATATGGTTGCAGGAATCCATTCAGACCTTGGGCCATAACTTCTGATGAAGACAGGGTCATTCGGCTGAAATTGTCTTATTTTGTCAGTTGCGATTTCTGCTATCTTCTTGTCCTGTTGCAACTGTTTGTCTCTGCAGTGGTCAGGATGCAAATGATCAAGACATGTTCTGAGTCTTCTGCCAATGAGTAATTCTGCTGGACTTGATCCTGTTGCTGTTGATGGAGTAATGTGCGAATTTAGCAAGAAAATTGACAATCTGTGATGCCAATTTCCTGTGATGATCTTTTTTTAGGCTGTTCTTTGTCGTCTGGACTGTCCTCTCAGCTTGGCCGTTGCTCGCAGCATGGCAGGGAGATACTAATATGAATTGTATTAGGTTTTTTTGCAGAACTCTTGGAATTCATTGGACGTGATTTGTGGTACGTTGTCGGACACAATGGAGTCTGGCAGTCCATGCAGGCCCGTAGGCAGGATTTAGGGAGTGTGGGGGCTATGAAAAGTAGTAGGGGTGCTACTGACGAACGAGGGCATCAAAGAAACCTGAGCGCGGGCGCCAAAGGTGCGAAGCCCCTCACGATAAGAAGATTCGCCAAAATGGCATCCAATTTTGGATATCCTATTATGTGATTTTAGGTTTTCTAAGAGTTGCAATATCGTTGCCCGTAATAACAAAAATTAACAATTTTCACTGGCAATTTTGTCAAATAACAGTATGCTTGTTGCTATCCACAATCTTGATTTTTGATGCGTTCATGGCACACCACTGGGATGACAGCACTGAATCAAATTGTCCAAATTTAATTATTGGCTAAGACAACCGTATAGTCCACAATACAATAACTTGTTTATTTTATTTTTGATAAAAACTTGTACATCTGTATCAATAAAATAAAATCGGATTTAAATATTTAAATAAAATGTATTATTTAGTTTAGCTTCTCATTTTAAGTTACTACACATCTATTCATGTGTTACACATAAAACTTGTCATCAGTTTCTAAAATATCTAAATATCAAGTTTTTTTTTTTTTTTATAATAGTTTATAGTCCTTTACACGAGGTGTTTTAAGACTAATAAATATCAAGTATGTCATTATACTTATATTGTTATAAAAATTGGGTGGTTTGACAGTAAGCTTTAAGTTGTTCCTTCGAATTAATCAGTTCAGCAATATTGGGGTTAACTGATGAAAATTTCCATGCACTGTCAGACTAGCACTAAAAAATACTAAATTATGAAAATATTTTGAATTATTGAGAGTCATTCAAAAATCAAAAGCCAAAGTTTGTCAGCTAAGCTGGATTGGTTTTTTCTCTGTTCTAAAACAGTAAGATTGAAGTTATTATAGTATTGTAAGACTAATACCAAGCACTGATTATGAAACTGATGACAATTTCCATGTGTAAAACATGAACAAGTGTAGTAGTTTGAAATGAGAAACTAAACTAAAAAGTGCATTTCATTATAATGTGGTTAGATCATTGTCAAAACAATGATTTGAATACGATTTCATTTTATTGCATTCTTGGTATTTGATACAGGAGCACACATTGTTATCAAAATATTTTGAAAAATTAGAATTACAACAAAATGCGACGTGATTGAATAGAAAATTTCTGCAAGAATGTATCCATATCAATTGCTTTACAGAGCGATTTTTCAAATGCCAGAAGTACAAGTTTGCTCTTTCTGTCATGGGACATTGATCTTCTCTGTGGTCGTAGTACTCGTTAGAAAAAAATGAATTCTCACAAGTGGCAGTTATTGCAGCTGAATAGTGCCAATATAAAGTGGGAAATGCATTTTTATAGTACAGCATAAAATCCATCATTTCCTGGAGACTGCAGTCTGGTTGAAATTTGTTTTTTAGAAACCTACTTGCAATGAGAGCCTCGTCTGCAATATATTTTTCAACATTGTCATGCCTGTCTTGTTTTAGCAGTTGCGTTAACGGTTTAAGGTCGTTGACATCTAAAAAAACTTCTCTGATGTTGGTAGAAGAGCAGACACTGCACAAGTTAAACCCTTAAAAGAACCATCAACAAACCTCTCAATCAACTCTCCCAATATACTGTCCAACATGCTAAAATAAACAGCACGAAGCTGATTCCACTCTGGTGAACACTATTGCTAATCACTTTGTCCAAGAGTAGACATAACTACAGACTCACGTAGCGTGCTACTCTGTACTTTAAATTTATCTTTTTTATTTATTTTTATTTAATTTTATTTAATACATTTATATTTAAATTTAAATTTCGGATCGTAATTTTATCATCACTTGGCTGGCTTAGATGTAAATAAGGTGAAAAAACCTTCCAAAATTTCTAGTGGGGGAGCTTAAAGTTTTAGTGGGGGAGCTGCAGCCCCCCCAGCCCCCCCGCTAGCTACGGGCCTGAGTCCACGCGTGGCAAACACTCCTTGGAGAACTGTTATAGTACTTTCAGCTGTTGTTGTTTTCATGAGTGCAACATCAATTCATTTGAAGTAAGCGTCCACAATAATAAGAAAATTCTGGCCTTGGAAAGGTCTGGCAAAATCGATGTGGACTCTAGACCACGGTCGTCTAGGAATTTCCCATGGATGAGTGGGAGCGTGCGGTGGTGCGTGTTGATGTATCTGGCAGGTTTCACATGTAGAAACAAAATTTTCAATGTCCTTATCTATGCCAGGCCACCACACATAAGAACGTGCTAACCTTTTCATTCGTACTATGCCTGGGTGAGCGATGTGGAGTTCGTCAAGCACACGTTTACGTCCCTTTGCTGGTATTACCACCCTACTGCCCCAGAGTAAGCAGTGGTTGTGTAAGGAAAGCTCATGCTGCTTCACTGAGTAAGGATGGAACTGTGCTTCTGGTTTCTGTGGCCATCCCCTTTCCACCCAAGTGAAGACTCTGGATAGCTCAGGATCTCGTCGTGCGAGTTGTGCCACTTCTGAAGCTATCAAGGGTGGTGATGGGAGATCATCTAAGAAGTTTTTTTTCTCTAGGATGTGACTCATAAGCCTTTGATGGAGAACATGATAAACGGCTTAGCGCATCAGAATTTGAGATGACTTTTCCGGGCTTCTGGATTAAGTTAAAATCGCAGGCACTAAGGATAACTGATCATTTTATCATTCTCGGAGAAATAATATCTGGTGTGGGCTTTTTGTGAGTGAACAGTCCCAACAACGGTTTGTGGTCTGTTACAAGCAAAAATTTCTTTCTATCCAAGAAATGATGAAACTTTTTTAACTCCAACTACTAGTGCAAGTGCTTCCTTGTCGATCTGAGCGTAGTTACGTTCGGCTGAAGTAAGAATTCTTGACGCGAAGGCAATCGGTAATTCTTTCCCTTCTTTTGACGTTTGGCTGAGGACTGCTCCAACACCAAAAAGAAATGCATCACAAGTCAACGTAGTGGGTAACTTGGGATCGAATGGGTGAAAAACACTGTCGGAAGTCAGCAGTTTCTTCACTGATTGAAAACAATTGTCGTGGTGTTTTGTCCATTTCCATGTAGAACCCTTGTCTAGAAGTCGATGAAGGGGCTCAGCAACGTCGGCTTTTCCTTTCAAGAAACTATTGTGAAAATTAAGCTGTCCCAAAAAAGCTTGCAATTCTATTTTATTTCAGGAATCTTAGCGTCTTGAATTGCGGCCAACTCTTCTTGTGTAGTGTGTAGACCAGATGCGTCAATTCTGTATCCTAGAAAATTGATAGATTTTACGCCGAATATGCATTTATCTTTCTTTGCCCGAAGACCAACATTTCTAAAACGTTGCAGAACATCTTGTAGTTTTCTGTTAAGTACTTCAAGAGATGGAGCGTAGATAAGGATGTTGTCAAAATACGGTGTAACTCCTTCCATGTTGTCTAACAAGTCTTCCATAACCTTTTGAAAAATGCCAGGTGCAACACTTATGCCGAACTGAAGTCTCTTCATCTTGAAAGCACTTCGATGTGTGATGATCGTCTGTGCTTCAGCTGATTCTTCAGTAACAGGAAGTTGTAGATAAGCTTGGGCCATATCTAATTTTGCAAAATAGTTTCCACCCACTAACGTGGAAAGCAGGTGTTGCACAGAAGCAATCGGGTATGGGTACTCTGGTAGAGCTCGAATAACAGTGACCTTGTAATCACCACATAGTCGTATGTCACCTGTCGATTTAATTATTGGCACCACGGTGTTGACCATCTTGGATTGTTGATTGGCTCCAAAACACCTTCTTTTGTGAGGCGATCTATTTTAGCACACATTGCTAACGGAACGTTTCTGGCTTTGAAACGAAGTGGAGTCGCGTTTGGATCAACTGGTATCTCTACCAGTGGATCCAAACGCGACTCCACTTCAGGTGGTTCCTTGTACGTACCTAGAGTTTCTGAAAACACATCACTGAGTTCATTGATTAACTGAGAAATTGATGTTTCTTGGAGCTCTTTTGTTATGATGAGTTGCAACTTGGCTCTTTGCTGTTTGTACGCTACATCTACATCACGGTAGCCCTTAAGCGGAATTACTCGTGCTTGAAAATCCGTTAATGGTAAGTTTGTTACTTTCCTAATAAGTGGACCGGAGATATTCTATAGTTGCTTGAAGGTTTGGTGAGATATCACAGAGAATGATGATCCACTGTCAATTTCCATGGTGCAAGGCCTACCGTTGGGATGGACTATGACTTTTAACTTTTGTTGTTTTGGTCGATTTAGATCATGAATGGAGAATTCAGAGTGTGAGTCTAGTCGATTTGTAGCAACTGATTTTTTGTTACTGAATTTTTCACTTTTGTTTGGTTGGCTTCGGCAAACCCTCGCAATATGTCCTTTTTTGTGACAAACATGACATTCTGCATCTTTAAACTTGCATTGCTCTCGCTTGTGGCTACCTCCACAACCGATGCAAAAACTGAACTTCTGTACTGCCGTTTCTTTCTGGCGGTGTACCTTGTAGGTGGTCGGAGGAGCTGAGAACTGGGTCTGTAGTTCCCGTACCTGAACTGTAGCAGCTTCTCCCGCAGGTGCTTTTTTCACCGTCTCGTCCAATGTAAGCGTTGTTTCCGAGAGTAGTTATCTTTGGATGCCTTCAATGGTGAAGCGGCTTACCAGTTGATCTCGAAATCGTTCGTTTAACGTAGCTCCAAATTCGCATCTTCAGACAGACGCTTCAGCTCGGTCAGGTATGTCGTCACTGACTTATCTTTTTGCTGAACACGACGTTGGAACAAGTGTTTTTTAAAGATTACTGAAGTTTGTGGAACAAAATGCTGTCTTAATATTTGAACAAGTTCTTCAAATGTTTTTAAAATAAGCGGTTCTGGAAACACTAGTGATTTGACAATTTTGAAGGTAGCTGTCCCCATCGAAGCTAACAAAACTGCTCTCTTTCTCTGTTCATCTACTATGTCATTTGCTATACAATGATACTCTAACTGTTCGGCATAAATATCCCAATTTGACGGATTTGTAACATCAAATGGCTGAAGGTTATTTGTAGCGGTCATTCTTGATTACAATCTAATGCGAGTGTCGAGAATAACAATCGCTTGTTCTTGTGGATTAAGAGACAAACTCAGAAATTGTGAACTAACTTCTTATTAGCTCTAGCAGCTTGAAAAACAATTATCTAACCTGAATCTTGAAGAATTTATAAAACATTTTCTGCAGAGTATCCTTTTCTTTCATCCGTACCTCGCCGCAAATTTTGTGTTGTTGGAAACGAAACACAAATGTAGATAATTGCTTTAAGCTAACACAAGTTCTATTGTAATGGTTTAACAAAAATAGACAGTCTTGGACATTTCTTAAAAGCGGACAAAGATCATAAATAACAAAGATATGTTATCTGTAGTTGAATGGATAACATAGAAATGTTATCTATGGTTGAATACATAACAGGGTCAATGGGGTCTGACAGATTAGAAGACTCGATGTTAATTTCGGCTAAAAATCAAATCTTGATTTTCTACAAATGTTAATAGTTGTTGAAAAATTTCATTTTATCTAACGAGCACATATGTTTTTGCTGCATGGAGTTTAAATATATTATAGTAGTTATTCCAAAATATTCTGTATAGTTTGATGATGATTCTAAATAAATTTTAATTTTTGTTAAAACTAGTAATTACAACAACCTCAAGTTGAATTTTTCCATTTATATTTAAATTTTGCCAAAACTAGATAAACTAGAGAAAAAATCAGGACCAAATTGTGATTTGCTAGTGTAAATACTTCAGTACTTATTACTACTTATATAAATATAATAGGTATACTTCAACTTATCCTTGGACATTTTGGACCGCCCAGAAAAAAATTCCTGGCGCCGCCCCTTCTGCCGGTACCGGTACCGGTATTTTTGGGCCAAAAACCGGTTCTACAAAGCTGAGAACCTTTGTCCGTAATTGACGTATAGCAAACAATGAGCATACAGGTAAATTGAACTGCCCATACTGCTGCTGTAGGTCTTTAACTTTTTGTCTTTTATGCGTGATGTGCTGAATGCCGATTGTTCAATACCGGCACCCTTCATACCGGCGGAACCGGTATATTTGCCGGTATTGCCAAAAACCGGCCGGTATACCGGCATGCCGATATACCGGCACAGCCCTAGTAGGAATGCACTCACGTTAAAATATTAGAAATAGAATCTTCTTATTTTGATTGAAAAACTGTATTCTTAAGATCTAAACTAAACTAAAGAAAAGTATTCTCAAGAGCATCAAGTGTCAAACTTCCACCCTATACCTTCAAAGTCAAAGTCGCTTAGATCCGCCAGACTCCCAGTGTAATAAACAGTGTGTGTAATTCAACTAAGAAACATGTTTTTAAATGAAAAAAAAGTTAACTTGACCCTAATATAATAACGTCAACAAATTAAACCTGTTTAACCTTAAATTAATTAGCCACGTCCCACGTCCTACTAATAATCCAACACATCAAGTTTTAGGAATTCCCAGTCTCTCGGTTTTGAAACAGATCTGTTGTGTTGCGCTGTTATGGATCAAGAAAATTGGCAAAAATCTGAATATTTTAATGAATTAGTAACATCTTTTCACGACAAATATGCTCGAATGCCTTCAGGGGAGCGGTATAATGAAGCCGTTAAAGAGCTAGAAGTTTACAAGGTTTTTTTTATTCAAGCCAAGCTTCTAACAATCTTAACTCTATTCTGAGTCTAGTCCAATTTCTAATATTAATAACTATCCGTTTATTCGACAATTTAATTTGTTCTAACATTTTAAACAATTTTCATTTGTTAACAGAATGTCATCAGTGAAGGCATGAACCGTCAAGGTCTATTTGAATTAAAAAACTTTGAATTTAGAGGGAGTACTTATGAAGGAGTAAAAGTAAAAGACTCCACAAACCGAGGCAATGATTTTGAGTTTGATTTGATGTTTATAGTAAAGGGTGGTACAGACCTCGTTTTCCAGCCAGATCCTGTTCACCACGCTTACGTAAAGCTGATGATGAGAAAAGACAAAAATAATGACATGTGGAGAAAAATAACAGACAATGATAGTTTCATTTGCCCTAAATTGGTCAGACGGCAGTTTTATGGCCACTTGACAAAATGTGGTCTAAATGGCTGCAAGATAAGACAACATGGTCCAGCTGTTGAATTAGATGTGATTAGAGATGATAAAGTATTCTTTAAAATAGATTTAGCACCACATTTTGAGTTGGAACCAAATGTATTGTTTGTTCCTAAAGCACCAAAATTAGAACCAAATTCTTCTTCCTGGCTGAGAAGTTACTCCTTGTTGGAAAAAAAAAGATTCACCAATATCGATAATGATAATGGGTGTAGAAGACATGTCCTAAGAATGTCCAAGGTTTTTGTATTATAATTTTATTTATACGTTTTTTTTTCAAACATTTAAATTAAAATTTTAATTTTTTGAGAGCTGTTGCAAAAAAATATTTTATTTTATAATTAGGTTATCAGAGACAAGTTTTCTGAATTAAAAGCTCTCAGGTCTTATCAGTTAAAAACTGTTTTATTACAACTGGCTGACAAAGAAAAAGATTGGAATATTAAAAAGATGGGTGAGCGTCTGATTGATTTCTTCTTGGAACTGAAAGAAAACCTGCACAATAAAAGGATAGAACATTATTATAATTCAGATATTAATCTTCTTGAATTTGATTCTACTACGATGTATAACATGGAGATGAGACTTGAGAAGCTCACATCAAAAATGAGTGAAATGGAAAAAATATTGAAATGAAGTGATCATGTGTGTAAAATGTTTTGGTTTTTTGTGGACATCTCAAATACACAACTTAATAGAATAATAAGCCATGTATTTTTTTTTTCAAAATGTATCTAATTTAAAAAAATTAAAAACTGATTTTTAGGATACAAACTCATTTGTTTTGCTATGTGACATCATAATAAAAAAATTTATGAAAGGCTCTTTTGCTGCTAGTTGTTATCTCAGGGTAAAACATTTTTTTCACATTGAGATAAACTGCATGCTTTAGTTAATATTTAAAAACAGAGGCTTGTCAATTTACATGAAAGAATGGAAGTTATTTTGTAAAGAAGTTTTTGAATAGTTTACTGTTCTCTTTAGCACTGTTTATAAAGGGTTTTTTTAACAATTGAGATTTTTAAACTTCTGCTATTAATGGGTGGTCTGATGTCGAAGCACTATTTTAAAAAAGATATAGATCTCTAAAGCTTTTTTGTTTTTACATTTTTGACTTGTACAAGAAGATTTTTCCTTGTACTGGAAGTAGTCGGGTTGATGACGAATGTTGGTGAGTATATTGTATCGAGAGCAGTGTTATTTTATAGGGTACGTAAATAGAATGGTGACCTGTCAAAATAGCCCCGTCAAAACAACTTGCCCACAAAACAGCCCAAGACAAAATAGCCCCGTCAAAACAGCTCATTAAATTTGTTATGATCATACTTTAGCTAATTATTGCAAATTAAATTAAGCAACTCCTCTTACTTAAGTAAAATTTTATTATTATTCTCACATAAAAATTTTCCAAAAGTTTACTATAACATAAAATAAAGTTAAATTTAAGTACTCATAATGCTTTATAAAAACTGTACAAAAGCTAATAGTTATTAGAAAAACGTTAGTTTCATTCTCGAATAGTTCGTTTTTAGATTGTCAGATTGTGTGCAATTCCACGGAAGTAATCCAAACATTTGTAAGTTGCAACTAGAGTTTGAAGACGTCGATTAAGTTGCACGTACTTTGCCTTTGATGCTTCCGGTTGTCGATTCCCTGCCTGAAAACGTGCAATCTCGATTTCTACTCTGTCCTGCTCTTTTCGAATAGTAGAGTATGGTCACTATTATATAATTAAGTGAATCTACCCAGTTCACGTCAGTTTGAACTCTATCTTTGCAATAATGAAAATGTTAAACCAGGCTGAGGTTATTGCCTCACGAGTTTATAATTAGTTATTATGAAATTAATTGAATCTATACAATGTCGGTTTGAACTCTATGCAATAACTTTTCTTTGCAATAATGCAAATTGCCAAAGTGGGCCTACCTATCGATTTGAAGGTTTCATTATAAAGATGATTCATTAGCTCTAATGCTTTGGGTTAACTATTATTATCTGCAATCATTAATATCATATAAAGAACTTAAGTGTTGGTTTCAATCAAAATGGTTTCATTTCAAATTTGAATTTTAATGTTTAAATTTCTGCACAAATAATTAATAATTATATTCGAAAAAAAATTTTCTATAGAAATTGCAAAAGTATCAAATATCTTTAGCTCATAGTTTTGGAATAATATTTTCTTCATGAATTAGGCTAAATTTATTTTTGCTAGGCTACAAGAGATTTAAAAAAATACTTTTAAATTATTTTTTGGGCATTTTTGCTGGGGCTATTTTGTGGGCCTTCATTTCATTGAGCTGTTTTGTCGGGGCTGTTTTGACGGGGTGATTTTGTCCAGGTCTATTTTGTCGGGGTGCCAAATAGAATAAATGGGATGGAGATGTTGCAGTTCGGCTGCAAGATGTAGATTGCTGAAGAAGCATAATAGGCCTTGACCTTTCAAACATCTGTGTACAAGCAGATAATTTGAAACTTGATTTTGTGGGAAACAAAGCCAGTAAAATTTGTGAATAATAAAAATCACATGATCACTTTTTGATTTCTAACATTTCTTATTGGAGTTGATTTAGCCACTTGATTGGTAAGCCATTCAAAGATGAGTTTTTATAGTTAAGCCCAGCAAAAGCCATGGGCTGTATCTTCCTGTCTAAAGCTGGAAAAGAGACAGAAAGTTTCACAAATTCTGAAAGGTTTAAAGATTCTATGGACAGTCCATAGATGGTGTCACACCATAAGGGAGAAGGAGTCGGACTTACTTTGGACAAAGGGGGAAGGAGAGTTTACTCCATGGTATGTGACATAGTTTACGGAAAGTTCGCCCCCAATTTTTGGCTCTTCTGGGAAAATTTGCTTCCTGATTTTATCCCGATTTTTCGCCACCAGTTTTCATGCTGATTTTTTATGTGGAGAAGTTTCTCACCATTTTATAATTTTTTTACACGTTCTTCTCATGAGACGTTTGGGGTTTTCAACTTTTTCCCTCCTACAACCTTTTATTCTTGGGAAAGTAATAACAACCCCTGAAAAATATTGCCAGCAGTGTTTCATCCAGACCACTTGACTTTTAGAAGAAATTTGAAAATTAGTGGAGGGCAGGAGCGTCATTTCAGCATAAAACTGAGAGTGCAAATATTTTTAAAAACCACACTTGAAAACTTTTCCTAGTTCCCTCCCACAATAGCAGATGACCGGGTTAAGGGGGATAATTGTAGATACTTCTCTACATTCCTAAAAACTTTTCCTTCTCAAAACAGCTGATGACCAGAGGGTGGGTAGTTATGCATTTTGCAAAACTTTTCCAACATTTTTTTCACTTTTCTCAAAAAATAGCTTGATGACTGGGGCGGATAATCGTGGGCTGTGGGTAATTCGCTCTAAAAGCTTCCAAAAAGTTCTTACTTTTTTCACAAAAACGGATAGAGTCAAATCTTCAATAAAGCGTGAAGCTGAGAATTAAATTTTACAAAAGCAAACAATCATACCAAATAATGAGTTTTTCCAGGGATGCTCTAAATTTTTAAAGTGACAAAAAGCCAAGTGGAATGTTCTTGGGGTAAATACTGGAAAAAGAAATCAAGAAAGAAAAAAATGAAGGCGCAAAAGCAAGAGAAAGTTTTTCCAGTAACAAAAGTTGGGTGCAAAAAGTCTGAGGCCAAAGTCGTAGGAGCAGATTTTCCCAAGAACAAAAACTAACAATCTCAGAACCGAGTTTTTGGTAAAAAATTCAGTAGCAAAAACCTGGAGACTAACTTTTACAGAGGCCAAAAACCAGGAGCAAACTTTCTCAAGAGCAAACCACTAATAAAGGACAAAAATCAGAAATTAAAAACAAGGGAAAAACCCAGGGGCGAAAAACCGAAGGTAAAAAACCGGGAGCAAAAAACTGGGAACAAATTGGGACGAAAAGCGCAGGGGCAAACTTTCTGCATCCCATGTGACATTACATCAAAATGGACAAAAGCATTTAGTTCTAGTTAAACACATTAGAGCACAGAATGAACACCATGCGAAACATATCAATGGTTTGTTTTCTACAACTACATTAAATTTTCACATTGATTGATTAAAGAACCAGCCACAAAAAAACAAGCAACTAAAGACAGAAAATTGAGAAAGTAGCAGCAGCCAGTAATGGCAGCTTGTGTTGCTATGAATATTCATTATTTATATTAATCGAACACTTTACCGTGTGGCAATAATATTAATTAAGAGATGGGCTGAATTGAAATTTGTTCTCCCCAATTTACGGTTCTCAACTAGCTTGAAATTTTTACTGCAACATTTGGCAATATATTATTTGTTTGATTCGTTGGAAAAGCTATGAAAAATTCCAATTTAAATACAAATTTAATGTCTTGTACAAGTATCTACAAAAAACTGAAAAGATATGTACACACATCAATATATAAAAATAAACTGCTAAGAAGGTTTAGGAATAATTAAAACAGATTTTATATTTTCTAAATGGTCAACAACAAATTTTGCCTTAGAATGGTCATTGCTGATGAGCTGATATATATGAGCAACAAGACCATCTATCTGTAACAACCACTGATCTCTATAATATAACTGGATTGCGCTTAGCCCATTATTTCAATAGAAATGTTGTCGCCAGTTTGCCGCCATGTTACCAATCCAGCCGTCGTGTTTACGTCGGTCGTCGCATGATATACGAACAATTAGGGGGTTTTAATTAAATTAAACTATTTTACTTGAAAATAAAATTTGTTATTTAGTTATTCGGTATTTTTAACATTTTTTTACTACGGTCATTATAATAGTTATTCGGTAACACATGCAAAAGATTTGGCAGTCACACAGATGAAACGCGCTGCAGATCACCGCAAGAAAATCGCTCCGCTATGGTTTAGCTAGCTAGTTTAGCAAGTACAGAATAGTTTGTACAAGAAACTGTATGACTCGAAAAGTTTTGAGTCTATTTAGTATAGTAAAACTTCTAAAAAGATTCCGTCAATAGCATCAGATAGTTGGCCTTCCAAAATGGCGACCAGCGGCGACTCCCAGGCAGCTCTAAGCGCAATCCAGTTATATTATAGAGATCAGTGGTAACAACGTATCTGCCATATTCACTCTTTGAATATGAGCTTCATTATCTGTATTTGAGGTAACTGATGCAGGCCTTTCCATAACCTCTAAATTAATCCTTGGTTTATGTATCGACATTATTCCAAATTCTTTAGAAATATTCCGCAAATCATTCTTTCCAAGAAACAACACTTTTTTTGGAAATCTGGGGTTGCCTTTTACAGAATCTAAAACATCTTCAAAAGGAATTCCAGCAGCCAATTTAGTTGCAATTTGGAGTCTTTCTTCTTTTCTAAGAGAAAGCTGGGCCAGGTCAAAAGTGTGTCCATTGTGCTCATGAACAATTACTTCTCCTATAATGTTAGAAAACATTTTCTTGAAAATCTAGAAACCATATTTAATGAACAACTTAACTCAGACGATTGGCAGTTGAGGATTTTGTGTATACACACATACGTGTGTGGTAGCTTACCTTTTGATTATTGTGAAGATAGACGTGTGTACGTCTAAAACGATGCTAACTTCTTGTATCTTTTAGATTATTATTCAGTTACTCTTTACAGTAAAGTTACCAACATTGTTATACTGTAATTATTGTATTCAGGACGTGATTTGCTAGATCGACAGTAGAAACATCAAAAAAAGATATTGAATCAGCCTTGAATTATATCACATCATCTTTCCAGAAGATCCTTATTAAAAAGGACTCATGACAAACAGTGA
Source organism: Erpobdella octoculata (assembly GCA_963978895.1). NCBI lineage: Eukaryota > Metazoa > Annelida > Clitellata > Hirudinida > Erpobdellidae > Erpobdella > Erpobdella octoculata. The sequence continues at coordinate 27,795,849 of OZ022243.1, read as the reverse complement.
AATGCTCAAAAATTTTAACTCAGTTACTACATAGAAGATGTGACATCAGAAAAATATCTGTTGAGAGATGCAGTATTAATTAAGTAATGATACTTTTTCTGATATGGTGACATATGTGTTTTAAACTTGGAGTGTACGACAAGAAATTGAACAGACAGTGAAAAGTTTTCAAAATAGATAAACCCAGATGAGCCAATAAAAGTATAAAATGAACATGTGAAAAATGTACACCAAAAGCAGCTAAAACAAACATCTTGGGGCAAAAAAGAAGAAAATAAACCAGATTCAGAAATCCACAGAATCTTCAAAAGTGAATTTCATTACCTGAGGCAAAACTTTACACAAATAGTTGAAACCTAGTAAAAAAGACTGAATGATCTGAGATGAGATATTATTCCAAAACTTGGTAATATTATAATCCACCAAAATTGTAAGAAATTGGCATGGAGAAGAAACCAGCTGTTGAGATGCAAAGATCAAGTTACAGTTCCAGAAACTTTTAAACTATCATAAGAACTCATTATACTGTCCATGCCTATTAAAAAAAATTTCACCTTTATTGACCTGATATAAGATTCATTTTAGCCTCTGAACAAAAAGCAGTAAGTTCAAACCACAAGAAATTGACATGAAGAGACAAAATCAGTCAAGAACGAACACAAAACGACCATATCTAGCTAATGTTTTGAAATCGACTAAAAAATTTAACGACAGTGAATGACGTAAAGTGAAAGATTCTACTTAACATTAGAAACAGTCAAAAGCTCTTTAAAAACAACAGAAAAGACTCAGTCACATGATGAAATGATGTAACAGATTTTAGTGAATTAGTTATTAAGATGTCTGCAGCAAACAAATAAAAGGAAGAACAGTTCCTAAAAGCCATTTTTTTGCACATACACCTTACTTTCAGAAGAAAACAGTCTGACTTCTGCGACTGAAAACTTGTAATAACTGTCGATATTTCTGTACACAGCTAAGGTTTAATCAGTTACTGATTCTTCCTGACTCAACAACCTGACTTGCAGAAAAAACACTCTGACATATGTGACTGAAACTTGGCAATAACTGTCAGGGCTTCAAACAAAGCAATTCAAATGTAAAAAATAAGAAAAAAATTCCTTATCAATGGGATGTTTCCAAATTTTCTGAACTTTCCAAAACACAATCTAGTACCTGCAGCAGAACTGAATCCTCAGACCCAACTTGATTCACAGAAGAAACACTCTGACTTATGTAGCTGAAACTTGGAAATAACTGTCAAGGCTAACTGTCAAGCAATCCAAAAAAATTAGAAGATTCCTTTTCAAGCAGATGTTTCTAAATTCAATGAGTTATCCAAAGTATAGTCTATTACCTGCAACAGAACTCAGTACAGGAAGTAAAAAGTAGTCAGAAGTTTCCAGAGTGAAGACCAGCACCTGGAGCCCAATTCTCTACATTCCATTGGACCAACACCTGTAACACAACTCTTTACATTCCATTGGACCAACACCTGTAACACAACTCTTTACATTTCATTGGACCAGCACCTGTAGCACAATTTTTAACATTGCAATGGACCAGCACCTTTAGCACATTTCGTTAGAGTCTCATAAGATGAGAAAGAGTACCAGATATGAATAAATGTTGATGAAATTTGTATTTAAACTTTTGAGCGAATGCAATCCAGCATCAAAAGCAGAAAATTAACTAAAAAACAGATTTAAGCACCAGAAGATCGACATCCTGCGATTGTTTAATCAGCTACTGAATCTTTCCAACCTGCTGTCCGGTATGCCAGTCCTGGAAGCCTCTTAATAAAAAAAAGTTTTAATAAACCGATGTGAGAGTTTCATCTGAAAGTCCAATTCAGCTTCTGCACCATAAATTTAACACAAAGAGTCAACAGCTTTGAATACAACAACAATAAATGATTCAAGGATAGATTGAAATGAACTCAGCAAAATATTTATAAAGATTTCTGCAGCCAATAAATAAGATTATTAATAACAGTCACTGATCAAGTTCATATAGCAAACTGTTGCTGAGCTTTGCAGAGTGCAGTCTGGTACCTTCATCAGGAACTTAACATATCTACCTATCTATCTAAAAAAGAAGATATCATTCTATCTATCTATCTGACTAAAAAAAAGTTATTCTTCTATCTATAAAAAGATATCTATCTACTAAAAAGATATCTATCTACTAAAAAGATATCTATCTACTAAAAAGATATCTATCTACTAAAAAGATATCTATCTACTAAAAAGATATCTATCTACTAAAAAGATATCTATCTACTAAAAAGATATCCATCAAAAAAATCTAAATCCTTTTTTATAAGATCTTGCACATCGTATTTGCAGCAAGAACTCAGTTCATATTCCGTCGGATCCTCGTAGGAAAAAAAAGAGGACCAGACACTGAATGAGCTGAGGTTGATGTTGTTCATGTTCCAGCTATCAACATATTTGTAAATGTAGTTGTTGTCAGTGTTTTTGTTTTGTGTTGTAAATAGCTTCCTTGCTTTGCCTACCTCCACCAGGACCAGAATGCTGAGTTCGTCTCTAGGTGAGTATTCTAACTATAGTTAATGTTTTCTAAGGTTTTGTTTTCAATTCATTGCTTTTAATTTTTATTTAATTAAATTTGTCAGAACTTTAAAACTATCATTAATATGGATCCAACTAATGTTTCAGAATCTACTTAACCATACGATGTGAAGTAAACGAACAAAAACTCTGTGCCAACAGTCGAAGCCACAAAAATAAAAAGAACACTGAATGACTTGAAGTGAAATATTCTTCTGAACTTTGAAAAAAATCCACTCCTACTTTTGCAACAGGAACTTGACACAAGCAGTGAAAGTTATGAATAAAACAACAACGAAGAAAACTCAATTGAAATGCACCTGTAACACAACTTTGCACATTCCACTGAAGCCTCTTGAGAAGAAAAAAATACAAGATCCTGAATAAGCCTCTTGGTGAAAGTTTCATCTTATAAACTTTCAAGAGAATGCAATCTAGCATTGAAAGCAGAAAATCAGTACAGTAGACTTTAACGCAAAAGAATTCAGAAGCCATAAAAGAAAGGATTCAGTCACAAGCAAAAATGTTAAAACAGATTGAAGTGAACTCAACAAACTGTTCAAGATTTTTACAACCAATAAATGAGACGATGGACAACAGCCACTGATCAAGTTGATGTGACAACAAACAGTACTGTACCAGCAGCAATAACTCAGCACATCTGTCTAATCTGTCTTCTGTCTGGCTATCCATTGTTGTCAGTCTATTTAACTATGTTTGTAAAAAGAACTCAGTTCATATTCCGTTGAATCCTCGTAGGAAAAAAAAAGAGGACCAGACATTGGGCGAGCTGAGGTTGATGTTGTTCATGTTCCAGCTATCATTATGTTTGTAAATGTAGTTGTTGTCAGTGTTTCTGTTGTTCTATCTGTGTTGGAGGTCAGACGAGGCAGATCAGCAGGGGCAGCATTTTATCATAATAAGGTACTTCTTTTTTTTATTATTGGTGTTAGTTTTTTTTTCTTTATTTTTATTGGTTTTAAAAATAGAATTGAAAATTAAGTATTGACCTAAGTTATGGTTTATTTTAGAGTCAAAATCACTAAATATTCAGGAATGATCATAACGAATTAGTGATCTCTGCATTAGAAATCAGTAAACCCAAATACCTCAGCCATAGCCAGGTTGATTAGGTATTTATTTTTATTTAATTTCTTATATTAACTTTACTGCCGGTCTTGCTTGCTTGAATGTTTGCAAACCTTGAAAGTGAAAATTAACTAACTTCCCATCATCCAATCAAGCTGAAATTTGAAGTATAGGCTCGTTCCTCACGACTACATTCTATTACAGTTGAACAAGTGCGTTTATATCAATGAGCAATTTTTATGTATAAATATGCACATGATTTTTTACCTCAATATTCAAAGAGCCATCTATATAAAGCAGAAGAAGTTCACAACCATTTTGTGCGATCTAAACACTGTTTCCATTCGGAATCCATCCGTTCGCTCGACACTTGGAATGCACTCAATAAAATTTATAAGTCCAAAGATCTGGAATTCTCTGCCGCATGGCATCAACCAAAGTTCTCTCAGCACATTCAAGGCCTTGCTACACAAGACTTTGAAAGATTTCATGTCAATATGCTCTTTTGTAAGTTTTTACTTTTTTATAAGTTATTTATATGGTTATAGACTGGCAGGAACATTGGTTCTTTTTCTGTTGCCCCTTATTTGTTTTTGTGATAATTGATTTTGTTTTTATGAATAAATTTGTATAGCAGCAAAAAATATATCAGATTGCAATGTAAATAATATAAATATTGTGCTAATTTGATTCTTATAAAATTCGTATAAAATTCTGATTTATTTAGTGCTATAGATTTATTAGTTCATTTTGAGCTTACATTCAAAAAGTATTATCTTCAATAAATCAATTGATTGACTTCAATGGTTTTTGCCAAATTTTCAGCAGAAATATCAAAAAAAGAAGAAGAATGAAGTTCCGTTCAACCAAGACTGCAGTATTAATGGTTTTCTCTGACGTTCTCAGTGCAACCAACAATGGAATAATGCACACTGCTTGTCCTGCTGGATCAGTTGAATGACATAATTTTTTGGATTTAGTGGATCTTTCTCAACTGGATCCATTCTTACCTCTCCGAACCCAAATGCCTGGTGAACGTAAATGAAACCACTTCATCAACCTCAACACTCACATTTGGTCTTCCACAAGGATTCATTTTAGGTCAACCCTTTTCATCATATACATAGCTGAGTTAGAAAAGATCATCACGAATCATGGATTGCAATCATATTTGTATGCTGATATTCATTGCGATCTGGTAGAGGTTGTCATGTTTTCATCTTCAGTCATCGTGAGCATTGATGACAACAGTCAGTGCTTGTCTCCAACATAATTCCGACAGGTCAAGTTTGCCTGGCTGTCGACTGGATCTTAAAACATAGAAGATGTCAAATATTCCATTGAAAAATTGGAATGACAGTCCCAAAACCAAACCCCAACACATAATGAGCTAATAAAAGTGCATCAACTTGATGTTCTAAAAAGTTTGATCAAGCATCTGCAGCAAAACTTACATAATCATTTATGATCACAAAAAAGAGAAAACCAGATCCAGCTTATGATTCAGAACCTACTGAGCTTTCCAATGTACATTCTAATTTCCAGGAACTCGATACATTCCATTTAACTAATCTGAATGAGTTTAGGTTGATATTTTATTTAAATCTGAAGGAAAGAATGCAATCTAACATCAGCAACAAAGAAATGGCTCAGAGATCTAAATCACTAAAGAACAAAAATAGCAGAACAGTTGAGATTCAACTTAGGGAGGATGAAGACATTAAACGAGTCAATGAGAAGAGTACATAAACTGAATATTGAAAATGTTCAATCCATCTTCTGTAGTAGGAGTGTGGCACAAAGGGCTCTAAGCTTTGAAAGAAACAATATTTAGGATGTCTGAAGCCAATAAATCAGAAGAAGGACTTGTTCAGTGATCGAGTCCACAGGGTAGAATAACTCAAACTTGCTAAGTGCAATCTTGGTGTCTGCAGTTAAAACTCAGCATATTCAGTCGAAGTTCCTCAGATGAAAAGAAAAGAACTTTAACTTTACAGTCACCAAATAATTTTTAAAAAGTGCAATGAAATATTTATTTTCATTTGCTTTATTTTTTATGTTTTGTTTTATTGTTATGATGAAAATTATATGAAACTATTTTTAATAACTGTGTTTTATATTACTGTTAAAACATCCAGACTAAGGAACTAAACTTGTTACCCATGGAATTATTACAATTATACAGTGGTAGTGAGCCCAAACATAATATGATGCAACGTGCTTTTCATACTCTGACAAGAAAAGAAAATAAAGTTAACTAATAACGGTTGTATAAGGGGATGAAATTTAAAATACCGTTCTGTACTGTTTTTTAAAGAGGCATTTTTTTAGACTCAACAAAGGCCCGGCATCTCTGGCTTACGATTCCGACTTAGGTTTAAATCCCGGTCGTGGTGGGCCCTAAAATCAGTGGGGGCCCAGGTTGAAATCCCCGCCAGTTCCCCTTTCGACGGTCCTGGCACCAGATCAACGCTATCTCTACTATTCTCTACAGTCACTAGGAAATGAGTCCTGAACTTGTTTTTTGGGTATCAGCTGATGCATGAAAGTCTCTTGAGAGACGTATTGAGCTTGTTCTTGAATGCTTGAACACATGTAAAAAATATAAAAGTGTGATAATTTTTATTTTATGTTTTTATTTATTTGTTTTTAAGAAAATCATAATCAAATAAGCAAGAAAAACAAGAGTTTTCTCGCTCCCGCTTGCTCTCCTGTTTCCGTTCGCTGTTCCGCCTTTTTTTGTTCCCGGTCGCTTTTCCGTTACCGCTTGCTTTCCCGTTTTCGTTCGTTCTCCCGCCCCCGCTCCGCTCATTTTGTGACCGATTTTTTTCACAAAAACTTTTCTCCTTTGCAGAGGCGTGTTTAAGAATTTGGAGCCCACTCTAAAGTTTCGATGGCGCCCTCCAGCGCTCCTCCCCCGGGCCCCTAGTGACTGATTGTTTCCCCTGACGCCGGTTCATGCAAAGTTGATACAATAATTTGTTTGACCAATTATAGTTGGATAGTTTATAAATATAATTAATACTAATTATAATAACATGGGTAGCGCAGTACTAGCGCGGTGCTAAGTTAGCTGAGTTGGTAGAGCGTTAGCCTTGAACGTGAGAGCTTCACGGTTCGACTCCAACTCACTGCCTAGTAGCCCATGTCAACGGAAAACTTAGCGGGTAAAATCGTTCTCTCCGTGGGGCATGTAAAAGAACAGCGCCTTTGAACAAAGCGGAAAAGGCGCTCTATAAATTATCAAACATTTACATTTACATTTACAATGAAATAGTCATCACAAGAGCGCTGTACAAAACGTCAAAAAGGATTAGAGTCTAATCATTAGAAAATATTACTAGCATAGATATTATGGTAATATTGTGAGTTAATATATAAATCAATGATATAGATATTATATCTATGAATATAATAATCCAAAAACCCCATTTATTCATTATTTGTTTAAAAAGTTATTTTTGTGTGTATACTCAAATAATTTGCTTACGTTTACACAGGTTTATATTATTTGTATAACTATATTATTGTTTTATTCATAGTTTGGTTTTATTCTCAGGTGCTTAATTTTTGTTGTGTACATTATGTTATCTATGCTATCTTCCGTCAGGCTAATACTGGCATTATTTTGCATTTCGTTTAGTTGATCAAGTATTCCCACAAAATGACAAAAGATATAATAAAAGACGTTGAAATGAAAGATGCCGACAACAAAGATGAGATCATCGAGGAAACGAAAAAAGATGCCGACGCTTTAGTTCTTGAAGGTGCGTAGTCATCCTGATGCATTTTTTAACTACCCATAAAATTTAATTCTACATATTCGTCTTTACTTTCGCTCTATGTTGCTTTATTTTAAAATTTTCAAATGTCAGCTTAATTTTTAAGATTTCTAGATTTTTAATGTATTTATAGTTGTGTTTTGATTATTATTTTTAAAAAGTTTTTTTTACAAACTTTTATTTAAGTTACAATCTCTGTTTGTGTGTGTGTGTGGCTTTCTCTGTACGCAAATCTTGCAAGTGAAATTTAACCAGCTTTTTGACTAGCTAGGAAGCTGAAACTTTCAGCATATCATTATATTGGATGACAATACATGATTCAATTAAAAACAAAAAAAAACATAATTTGAACATCGTTGGTATACATACACACAGACACACATCGAGTGTATTTGAAATAAAAGTTTGTGTTAAAAAACTCGTTTTTTCCTTTACTTGTTAATTTAAATTATAGTTGATTTTAATTAATTTATAAAAGCTAAAGTTTAGCTGCTAAAATTATTGAATTATCTTTCTCTATAGGGGAAAAAATTATTTTTGCTGTAAAATAAATATTTGCTACATTTAATAAGAATTTATTTTGCAAGATTGGTCATATACATAAGTTGTTAAAGTTTTATATAATTAATATATTAATGTTTCTATTAAACAAAATCCATTCTGGTTAGCTCCTCTCGGTAATTTCGATAAACTTGCTATTCATGAAAAATATGTGTACTTTAATAGATTTGCGTCAGTATGTGAGACATATAGAGAAGGCTGTTAGCATGAAGGAACCTCGATTTATGTCCAGAACTTTGAGGGCACTTGTCACTCTCAGGAAACGACTGAACTCGAACATTCTTCGAAAAGCCATCATCGGATACTTCATGGTCGGCAGTCCATCATCAACCAGATGTTCACTGTTGGATTTTCTAGAAGAGGTACATTTTCAATAATTCATTTTTTTTTCTTGAAAGCATTTGGCTTGTAATTAAAGTACAGGTTTATGATGTTTTGCTATTTAAATTGACTGGTTTCAATTTAACATTTTCAGCCCATGGACGGTTTTGAGAAAGGGCAAGCTTTCAGACCGAGAAGTGGAAAGGCAATGTCTGCACCTCTTCTGGTTGAAACCGATGTTTATATTCATCTACTTCTTCTCATCTATCTTCTTGATCAAGAAAAATTCCAAAGTGTTAGCTTGATTTATTTCTAATGATATTTGAAATCTAGGTTTAATTCATACCACAGTTGCTCATAAGTCTACTTTACCTTCGAAATATTTTGCTTTTAAATGTATTCCATTAATTGCTTGCTTTATTTTAATTAATTTTAATTACTTTACACTTATAATTAAATATTAAAACGAAAGTTAGCATTGTATCGCATCATATTTACGTACTTACCTGATCATTGTGTGACTCGTCACAGGCGTTGGAGTGTGCTAATCAGATGATGGAGAAGATAAGTGCACAGAACAGAAGAACTTTGGACATGCTAGCATCTAAATGCTATTTCTATTATGCCAGGGCTTATGAAGTAACAAACCAGTTGGACAGAATTCGCAGGTATTTTGACATTAACAATCAACTTGTTTTGTATTGCTGGCTGTCATTAATCTTTATTTCGTTTATCAAATTTTTATTTCTTATTATGATCATTTCTGTTTTGCTCATTAATATTTCATTTAATTCTGTCACAATACTCAAAAATTCTTTTCATTTGTCTGCTAGCTTGTTCAAATCAAAATTTTCTAGTTTAAATAATTTCTCAGATTTACTTTGATCATATAAATTTCGTTTTTGTATAATAATTTCATAACAATTCTCCAAGCTGGTATTTTATAAAATGGTCTAATCTTTATTAGTTGGAATAATTAAAAACAAGTATTGGTAATTGTTTTTTTTATTTGTAGTATACTTCATGCTCGTCTGTGTACATGCACTCTGAAATCAGACTTTGAGGGGCAGGCTACGCTGTTGAATCTTTTGTTGAGGAATTACCTTCACTACAATCTCTATGATCAAGCAGCGAAGCTCATTGCCAAGATAACATTTCCGGAAAGTTCTTCCAACAATGAGTGGGCAAGATTTCTTTATTATACAGGTAAACTTACTTGAACAATGTCATGTTTGTTTGGATTTTCATTATAAATAGTTGAAAAAATACATAGTACTAGAGACAAGAAAATATCTATAAGTTGACGTTATCTATAATATAATAGCTTAAATTGCTGACTGACTGACACATGTGTAGTATGTGCAATTAGAATTAATAATAATGATGTATCAGATTGCAATTTTTAAATTATCTATCTTGCAGTCTTTTATGTATTGATGAAGCAGAATGTTTGTTAAGTGGCATTCGTACTGTGGAACTTCAAGACCAAGACCACTATTGATTAGAGTGGAAAGATTTGAACAAAGTTTAAACGTTTTGTAACCTAATTGTTTTGTGTATGACATAATTTTAGGTAGGATCAAGGCCATCCAATTGGATTATTCATCATCTCACAGGGATCTCATGCAAGCCCTCAGGAAAGCACCTCAGCACACTGCTGTTGGCTTCAAGCAAATTGTAATGTTTTAGTTTTTAGTTTTAAATTTTTTAAATAATCCTATTTGTTATTGTCAATATCTTCAATTGTTTTTCAAGTCATGTGAGCATCTGTTGTTATATAAGAATAATTAAATTTCAATATCCTTTTATGATAACTATTTTTATTTAACAGGTACAAAAGTTTGCAATTACTGTTGAACTTCTTCTCGGGGACATCCCTGACAAAGCAATCTTCAGACAGTCGTCACTAAGGAAGACACTTCAGCCGTATTTCCAACTCACGCAGGGTTTGCTTTTGAATCTTTTTTACTTATATTCTTTATGGTAGAGACAAATTATAATAATGATTTTAATATAAATATATAGGTTACATTTTTCTCTATAATTTGTGGGTTGAAATAGTTAGGATTTCAAATTAAGTTCTGCATATCAGAAACCACAAACATCTGTTTTCGATTGTATTTGAAATGTTTTCACGAGTGACGAATGCTGGTTTTTTTTAAAATTAAAGCTGTTCGTACTGGAAATCTGGCTAACTTCAATCAAGTTTTGGAAAAGTTTCAGCAAAAGTTTGAGCAAGATGGAACTTATTCTCTCATTGTGAGACTTCGACACAATGTTATCAAGACTGGTGTCAGGATAATCAGCCAATCGTATTCTCGCATCTCCTTGGCAGACATTGCCAAGAAACTGCAGCTTGGAAGCTCGGAAGATGCCGAATTTATTGTAGCAAAGGTTGGTACTGAATATCTTCAATGTTTCATATCTTTTATTGATACCGTTAATGATATCCTCGAGTTGGTGATGTTGTATTTAAATTTAATGTTTTGGAATTTTATGCTTATTTATATTTTTGCCCGCTTCTAGGCAATTCGTGACGGAGTGATTGAAGCTACGATCGACCACGACAAGCGCTACATGCAGTCGAAAGAAAATCCGGATGTTTACAGTACCAGAGAACCAATGGGTGCCTTGCATCAGAGGATAACATTCTGTCTTAATATCCACAATCAATCCATTAAGGTTTGTTTTCTTAGTCTACTTTGTGTCCACATTATGTCTAATTTGTTTCAACTAGCTGAATTTATTTTATTTTCCATTTGCAGGCTATGAGATTCCCTCCCAAGTCATATAATAAAGATTTGGAAACAGCAGAAGTAAGTTGAATGATTTGCAACCACTTTTTAATTAAATATCCTGTGGTTTGTTTTTTCTTTTTCAAAAGATGATTGTTTCAAATTGTTTCATTTATTTTTCTATGTGTGCAACAGGAGAGACGGGAGAGAGAGCAGCAAGAATTAGAGAGTGCTAAAGAAATAGCTGAAGAAGAATTCGACGACTTTTAATTTGTAATATACCATTGAACTAGTGGATTATCAACTACTTAAATATTATTCTGTTTTTGTTGCCTGAAATGTGGCTGAATAAATCTTTTATTATAAATTCTTCTGAATTTTTCAAGTCTTAGCTGGTTGGTCATTAATTTGGGTGTAATTAAATTTAACATTAGGATGATGTGCTTGTGCTTGAAGTGTATTCGATCTTCCTCAAAAAGGGGTAATTTGTGCTCATTTCTCACCACCATTCTGCTTAACCATTAACGGTTATGGTTGCAAAAACGCAACGTCATTTTTAGTATTTCTGTATGGTAGTGACCATTAATGGGTTAACATTTGTTGTACTTTATGTTTCTATGTTGAAACCTAACTTTCCATAAAAAAAGTTACACTTGTCTAATGCATTGGGTTGCATGGGAAATTCAGCAAGCTCTGTGTGTGTTAAAGACATTACTAATTTTTCAATAGCTACTGAGCTGAGCTTTTTCGTTAAAGATATGTTAAGCAAAATGCTTCCTCCAATCCTAGGCGTTGTCTTCAAAGAGCATGTGCAAAAGCCTTAAATTGCTCAAGTGAATTGGAAAAAATCAATGTGTTAGGCAAATGGGTTTATATTATAGATTGATCTGATCATTAAAAGAACATAAAACCATAAAGAGATTCTAGCAATAAGTACCTAAGTCATTTATTGACTATTTTGTCGGAGCGTTTAAATGTATGATAAAAAATTAAAAATGAAACGGCAAATAAAACAAAATAATGATAAATCATCTGTTATCATAGAAATGTAACAGTGACCATATTGTAAATTTGTTATTTAACTTTTAAGTTAACTAAGGACAAACTTGAACTTTCAATAGACTAATCTATTTAGCTTCTCATGCTCCGCAGAAGCCTCACTACAGACTCTGCTCACTCCCTAGTAAGAGCACTGGTGCACAGCCGGGTTGACTATTGCAACGGGGTCCTGGCCGGTCTACCGCTGTTCCAGATCAACAAGCTTCAATCTGTTCTTCGAGCTGATGCCCGTCTCGTGCTGCGATTGCCGGGCTGGGCCAGCGTTTCGGGTCTGATGCGGACGCGGCTTCATTGGCTTCCCTTTCCGGAGAGAATCCGTTTTAAACTATGCTCTATGGTTTATAAGTGCTTCCACGGCATGGTTCCTGTCTATCTTCAGGAGTTATGTGTTCCGGTCTCTCAACTCTTTGGTCGGTCTCATCTTCGATCGGCGGCGGCCGGCGATCTACTTGTCCCTCAGACGGAGACTGTGACGATTGGCAGGCGTGGTTTTTCTGTGGCTGGTCCTGTGGCCTGGAATAGCCTTCCCCCCGCTCTGAAGGATCCAACGATGCCTTTTAGTGTCTTTCGTGAACGGCTCAAGACATATTTTTCTCTTCCATTTAATTGTAAAAAAGTGCTATATAAAAAACCTGTATAACAATAAAATAGTTTGCGTTGTGGAAATTTAAAGACGACTACTTTTCTTTTGATTCTGCTTCAAGGGAATTAAATTTCTATCTAAATATTAGTAAAAATCAGGTTTAATTACATTTTAAATGATTCGATAATTGAAAAATTATGCGATCCGAGTACTTTTTATTTTATACACATCCTTATTTTTGGATTCGTTCACTGCTGATACGATGTTGTGCAACTAACTAAACAAAAGCCTCCTAGCAAGGAAGGTTGCAATCGTTTATTGTGGTTCGTCGTCGTAGAGGTGACAGTGATCGTGCAATTATGGGCATCGTAGAAAATGAGCCAACCATTAACAGTTTTGGAAAAGAATCTGTGACCTTTTCTGTTGTTGATAATGTAGTAACTCCTGCTGACGATGGGGATAATAAACGATCACCTCGACATAAATCGAAGAAGAGTTTCAAGCGTTCTCAACACCATTTTATGCCAAGGGAACGCAGACGTAGCCTTCCAGGTCGTAAGCCGGCAAGAAGGAGAGAGAATTTTCAGTTTCTTCTATCTCTGTGTGAAGGGCTTGAACTTGATGAAAATGGTGAAGTTGATCCATTTGACTTGCTCGATGACAAGAAATCTTGTTTCTACAGCTTGTTCATGGAGGAAGAGAAAATGGCAGCATGGAATGACTTTGTTAACTCTCCAGAGGATGATCAAACTGAGCTGTTGAACAGCATTTCCATCCCAAGAGCTCGCAGGAGTGAAAGTAGCTTCACATCTGTTGTAGAAAATTCCATGGAACAGTCTCGTTATGCATTTTCAAAGATCAGCTATAAATTGAGACATTTTCTGAATAGAAAACACATCCCAAAAGGGGACCTGGTCAAAATTGAAGAAGAATTGGTTGACTTCTTCCTGGAATGGCCAGATTCTGTTTATATTACCTGTCTACCTGACAGCTTTCACAGAATGTTGGTTCATGCAGTGAGCCAGTATCTAGATCTGGATGCAAGAAGTTTTGATTGTACTCAGGGAAAAAGAAGAACCCAGGTTGAATCTAAAAAGGAGCCATTTAGTCCTCCGGCAATGTCCTTGGTCGAATATTTGGATCTCGTTAAATCCTAGCTAGCATGATGAATTAAAATTTGATTGAATATTCTTGTTTGATTTACCTGGTGGTGACTCTTTTTTTTCCTAGCTTTATTGACTCTGATTTTCTCTTATAAATATTACATTATATAGTTTAATATTACAAGGGTTTATTTTTTAAAACTGGTCATTCTTGCTCAGTTTTGGTATGCATGCATTATTATGACACTTTATGTAATAATATATTATTTTAAATGATTTATTTATTTTTAGTTTCAATAATTACTTTAATTTCTCTATCAGTGATTCATAAAAATACACCCTAAGATAGCAATGCTAAATATGAAAAGCTATTTAGGTTTTATTTTATATACAGCTGTGTTTATGTTATTTTGAATTTTGTTAAAGTTTTTTTTAAAGAATTAGTGCTCCTACACAAGTTGATAGCATTCATTATTGCCTGAAACCATGTGTTGAATTTTTAAAGTTTTTCCTGATTCAATATAAGTTTTTGCATTTTATATTTGTTAAGAGATTGGTGTTGGCTTATTCAGTATTCACGAATGTGTTTTAAGCTTGTTTGGTAGAGAGGAATTGTTATCTTGCTAAATTAATTTCTGAATGAGCCTGCAGTTTTTCGTGGAGTACAAGCTGTGGGTGCCACCATCACCAATGGGCTGGCTATTTTTTCAAGAGTTTCAAAACATTATATTTGCCTCCATATTGGGCAATGCAATATTTTGGTTTTTAGTGTATATTCAATTTAATTAATAACAAGTGAACCGCTAAAACCTTCGTTTTTCACAAATCCTTTATATTTTGTAATTCGGCAGCTTCTAACTTTGTTGCAAATCAATTTTGGATGATTGTAATTGTAAGTCTACAAAATAGAAAAACATTGACCACAGTCTTCTAAAAACTTGACATGTGAAGTATTTGAGGATTGAAAATAGAAGAGCAAGCGGGGAATGAAACGGGAGCGGGAAAAACCAAGGCAACGCCAGATACACCGCTAGTAGTTCATAGCCTTTTACCCATTTTGTTAACAACTGAAATAGAAGTACGTAGGAAATAGGTATTAAAGTTTTACGCTAGCGCATCACAATTTGGTCCTGTTTTTTCTCCTAGTTTATCTAGGTTTGTTCTGACAATGCAAAGTTTGAATAGAAATAAAAAAATTTAACTTGAGGTCGTTGTAATTACTAGTTTTAACCAAAATTAAAATTTATTCAATTAACATAAAATAACAGAAAACATGAAGGAAGCTAATAAAATTATTATTCAATAATTATCATTAAAGTTCTTACAATGTAAACAGAAACAAGTGAAGGAAAAACGAGTATTTCAACACAAACTTTGATTTAAAATACAATCGATTTAGAATTACGAAAGATGTTCAAATTAAGTTTTTTTACGAACTTTTATTTAGGTTACAATCTCTCTCTCTCTCTCTCTGTGTGTGTGTGTGGTTTTCTCTGTACGCAAATATATACAGGTGAAATTTAACCAGCTTTTTGACTAGCTAGAAAGCTGAAACTTTTAGCATAGGTTTATGGTGGATGACAATACATTATTCAATTAAAAAAATTAATTTGAACATCTTTCGTATTTCTAAATCGAGTGTACCCAGGGACGTCAATTGGGGGGGGGGGGGCAGGGGGGGGATCGCACCCCCTGAGTTTTCAATGGGCCCGCGGCACTAAAGTGGGCCCCACGCAGTTAAGTGGGCCCCACGCAGTTAAGTGAGCCCCAGCAGTTATGTGGGCCCCACGCATTTAAGAGGGCCCCACGCAGTTAAGTGGGACCCACGCAGTTAAGTGGGCCCCACGCACTTATGTTAGTGGGCCGTCCGGATTTTTAAGTGGCCCTTCCCGGAGATTTCAGTGGGCTTCCCATACTTAAGGGGCCCCGGTACTAAAGGTGGGCCCCACGCAGTAAAGTGGGCCCCATCACTAAAGTGGGATCAACGCACTTAAGTGGGCCCCCGCCCTTAAGTGGTCTTCCGCGCTTAATTGGTCTCCCGCGCTTAAGTGGGCCCCCGGCACATAAGTTAGTGGGCCCCTCCTGATTTTTAAATAGCCCTTCCCGGACATTTCAGTAGGCCCCCGGCACTAAAGATGGCCCCACGTATTTAAGGAAGCACTCGGCACTAAAGTGGGTCCCACGCACTTAAAAGGGCCCAGCACTGAAGTGAGCCCTACGCACTCAAGGGGCCCCGGCACTGATGTGGGCTCCACGCAGTTAAGTGGGCTTCGGTCTTACGTGAGCCTCTGCACTTAAGTGGGCTTTCGGTACCTAAGTGGGCCCCTACTTACTTAAGTGGCCCTTCCCGGACTTTTCAGTGGGTTTTCCCGGCATTAAAGTGGTTCCCCGCACTTAAGTGGGCTCCCCGCCCTTGAGTGGTCCACCGCACTTAAGTGGTTTCCACCCAATCCACCTCCGTTTTCACGTGAGAAACCACAATAAATTGGTCCCCCGCACTTAAGTGGGCCCCGGCACTCAAGTGGGTCCCTCTTAACTTTTAACTGGCCTTTTCCTGATTTTTGACTGGCCCTTCTCTGACTGTTAAGTAGCCCTCCTTGACTTTTATGTAGGCTCCTGACTTTTAAGTGGGCCATGGTTATTATATGGGCACC
Organism: Erpobdella octoculata; assembly: GCA_963978895.1. Lineage (NCBI taxonomy): Eukaryota > Metazoa > Annelida > Clitellata > Hirudinida > Erpobdellidae > Erpobdella > Erpobdella octoculata. Next base: position 27,779,389 of record OZ022243.1, on the reverse strand, counting down.
TTTCAAAACTCATGGACATCATTTAGGGGGACTGGGCTTCGGACTTTTAGGTGAACCAATAGTTATTATATATGGGCCCCTGTAGGAGTTTTTGGTGTTTTTAGTAAGATTTGAGAAGAGAAAAATAGAAGCTTTTGTAATTATAGGATGCGGCCATATGTAGAAAAATGCCGTCCCGGTTATAAAGATGGTTAGCGTTATTCATAGCCTGGCCAGGTAGGTTGTCCATACAAATTAAAAGAGAGAAGAGATGCTAAAGAAACTAGGAAATTTGATCGTCTACGTTGAGATGGAGAGGTGTTAAAAAAGTTATGAACAGTTCAAAATGGAACGAGATAGGTCACAGATTTTGTATGCATGCATCGATCGCATTTTGTCTAAGTTGAACGCACGATTTACAGAAAATAGTGATATTCTTGCATGCCTGAATTCCTTCAATCCGCAATCTGATGATTTCCTCTCTGCACTCTGCAGACCGAATAAGAACACTTTTGCGGCCAGTCCCAACCCGGATAAAAAAATATCAAATTATGATCCATGACAGGATAATTCGATATATATTACATCTATATATATAAAAGAACATGTCCTGACTGACTGACTGACTGACTGACTGACTGACTGACTGATAATCAACGCCGAGCTCAAACGCCTCATCCTAGGAACGTGAAATTTGGAACTTATATTACTTTTATAGCGTAAACATCCGCTAAGAAAGGATTTTTGAAAAGTTTGCTCATGAGGGGAAAAAACTGGAAAACAAACTTTTTTCTAAAACAATGTATATCTCGAAAACCAAAAATGAGGAGATTTTGAAATTAGGTATATAGATTCGTTTTGAAAAATAAAAAGATACGTGTTTCACCATTTTTTGAAAATTCGGTTTCCCGGACCTCAAATGTGGGTTGGAAAATTGGGTTATTTGGTTTTTAAAGTAGCTTCTACTCAAAAACTGTTAATGCTACAGGAGTACAAATTAGTATTTAGTTTCTACTCCAAAAATAATGAAATACGTGTTTTAGCATTTTTTGAAAATTTGGTTTCCAGGACTTCAAATGTGGGGTGTAAAATAGGGCTAATTGTCTTTTATAGTAACTGCTACTCAAATGTGGGTTGGAAAATTGGGTTATTTGGTTTTTAAAGTAGCTTCTACTCAAAAACTGTTATTGCTACAGGAGTAAAAATTAGTATTTAGTTTCTACTCCAAAAATAATGAAATACGTGTTTTAGCATTTTTTGAAAATTTGGTTTCCAGGACTTCAAATGTGGGGTGGAAAATAGTGCTAATTGTCTTTTATAGTAACTGCTACTCAAAAACAGTAAATACCATAGATGTAAAAATTATTATTTAGTTTCTTTTCTAAAAATAAAGATATACGTGTTTCACCATTTTTTACAAATTTGGTTTCCCGGACCTCAAATGTGGGTTGGAAAATTGGGTTATTTATTTGGTTTTTAAAGTAGCTTCTACTCAAAAACTGTTAATGCTACAAAAGTAAAAATTAGTATTTAGTTTCTACTCTAAAAATAATGATATACGGGTTTCACAATTTTTTGAAAATTTGGTTTTCAGGACTTCAAATGTGGGGTGGAAAATAGGGTTATTTGGTTTTTAAGGTAACTGCTACTCAACAACTGTAATTGCCACAGATGTAAAAATTAATACTTAGTATCTACTCAAAAAAAAAAGATATACGTGTTTCATCATTTTTTGGGTTATTTGGTTTTTAAAGTAGCTGCTACTCAAAAACTGTTAATGCTACAGAAGTAAAAATTAGTATTTAGTTTTTACTCCAAAAATAATGAAATACGTGTTTTAGCATTTTTTGAAAATTTGGTTTCCAGGACCTCAAATGTGGGGTGGAAATAAGGGTTATTTGATTTCAAAATAACTGCTACTCACAAACTGTAAGTGCTACAAATGTAAAAATTAGTATTTTGAAGTTTTGTGCCGGTTAAAAGTAGCTAAGTCCAGTTTATCATCGGCCGGGCCAAGCCGTTATTTTAGAGTTTTCACACGGGCCAGGCCAAACCTTAAATCAAAGTGGGACGGGCCGAGGTTTTTCACCAAGTATATAGATATTTTAGTGATTTTAGGGTCTTCAGTTTGGCCGGGCAAAACCTGAGGTCAAGGTGGGACGGGCCGAAGTTTTTCATCAAGTATATAGAACTTCTAGGCCTGTAAAATTGGGCCGGGCCTAATTCAGACGGGCTGTGCCGGGCCAGGAGTTTGGGTTTTTAAAACGGGCTGGGCTAATTTGTCGACGGGCCGAGCCGAGACCTAAAAAAATGATCTCTACTATGGATGCACGGTTTAAACTCTCTAATTTCATGCGAGCGAAGCCGCTACGGGCACTGCTAGTATACTAATATTTGAGTCTTAAAACACGTAGTATAAAGAACGATAAACTATTATCAAATAAAGATATTAGAATTACCTTAATTTAAAATGCCCAGTTTGTTTAGGTTAACAAAAAAAAGATATGAACTATTAGCCTAGATCCATTTCATAAAAATTCAGTAGATACTTGCATTATTGGGCCAAGAGGTGTGGCTAAGGGGGTAAGCAAGCTGCCCCGGGAGACATCATGGGGGTGACAGAAAGAGGGTTCAGTGTATTCGTATTATACTAACTTTTTCAGAAATAAATGACTACAGCTTCTTTCGTTCATCAATATTAATTACCGTTCACAGCAGATTTTTATAGCTATAGCCTTGTTCGTAGAGACAGTTGGAAATGCTCTTATGATCACTCAGATGTTATGGTGTGTGACCTCCCCCGTCATCAGGTTTTTGGGAGGAAAAATAAAACAAGGGTTTCAATTTTTTTTTTAAAAGTGACTTCAACTACCCCCTCCCCGTCATCAGGTTTTTTTGGGAGTAAGAATCAAAAGATGTTATGCAGGGGGGGGCGCAGATTTTGTGTCCAGGCGCAGAGGACCCTGAGTGGGCCCCTAAAACATCTTGCCCCCCCTAAGGTTTTGCTGAAATGACGTCCCTGAGTGTACCTATTTGAAATTAAAGTTTGTGTTAAAAAACTCGTTTTTTCATTTATTTGTTTTAGAATTGAATCATGTATTGTCATCCAATATAAAGCTATGCTAAAAGTTTCAGCTTCCTAGCTAGTCAAATAGCCGGTTAAATTTTACTTGCAAGATTTGCGTACAGAGAAAACCACACACACACACAAACAGAGATTGTAATCTAAATAAAAATTTGTAATAAACAAGTGAATCAAAAAACAAAGTTTTTTAAAAACACACTACTTTTATATAATTGATTGTGTAGGCCACATTCTGTTACATAAACAACGAGCATATTAGCATAGACAATAAATAGTTCGACGAAAATATTACAAATAATTATTTCATTAAATTTTGTCAATCGATCCGAAAATTTGATAGAATGCATTGTTAATCAGTTTGTAGGTATGTTTAAATTTTTAAGTCTCTAGCTCATCGGAAGTTAGTGGAAAATCGATTGCAAAATTTGACGACAGACAGACAGACAGACATACAGACAGACCGACAGACAGACAGACAGAGAAGTCAAGTTAAATAAAAATGTGTAAAAACAGTGAATTATCATCAAAAAACATTGACTCAACATCAAATTATACAAAATAATTGAGAAAAACTATTATAATAAGTTAAACCGCGAGTTAAACTCCTTGCAGCAAAAACATATGGGTTTATTAATTACAGTGACAGTGCCGTTCGATCAGTTAGATTGAAGGAAATTTTTCAACAACTATTAACATTTGTGCAGAATCAAGATTTGATGTTTCAGTCAAAATTAACATCAAGTCATCTAATTTGTCAGACCCCATAAAAGCTTAAACTTACAATTTTATCAAATCAGCTTTACTGTGAGCTCGTTTACACGAGGCTGATGTTACCGGTGAAGTTAATAAAAAGATTTGTAGGCTAAACTGTGTTTCAGTATCACTATTTTAGTTAATAGGTGGGGTAACAGTTTCAACCACCTCCCTGTATATTGCCTTATCAATTGGCCCTTTGACACACAGATTACTGCATCTAGTTGAGCTACGGAAGTCAAGCACTGACAGCACTTTTAAAATTTTCTTCAAATTGCACGACAGAAAAATTAAGCTTCAACACTAACATTGTTGTAATTCAGAGCTGATAATAATTCTGATTTCATTTTTAATATCTTATGGCAAATCTAAGTATAAGTGCATACCACTATTTAGTGAAAAAAGTAAATCTATAACAAAATCTTCCTATGCTATTGGTTTCGCCATTTTTCTTCTGTCACGAATTTGGTTAGCAGACGCCATAATAGCCGCTGTTTGAGCTTCTCCAATGAATTCCCTAATTTAAATGTTCTTCTTAATGAAGTATTTATATTTTTTAAAATAATTATTAACTTTTATAAATGTAAAAGTTTTTTGTCGTTTTGACGATCTGAACTCTTGATGATTTCTCTGGCGTCTACCAAATTTGGATGACTGTTCAACATCAGCATTGCGTTTTCTGTCAGCCGTAATCATCAGCCAGTAGCGTAGCGAGGGTATCTGTCGCCCGGGGGCAAGGTATAAAAATGCGCTCCATCTTCCACTGTCATCCCAATTGGACGACCGAAACCGAGGAAACCAAAGGTGCCCGAGCCATATCCGGAGTTAGGCAAGCCCTTTCCCAGAAATTTTGGATTCCACTTGTGTGAAATTGTACAAAAATAAAATTTGTTAATTTTACATGTTCAAATATGACTAAACGTTGGTGAAAGTGTTGTTTTTTCTTTTGCTTTTTGTCATCAGCCGTGATACTTCATCACAATACATTTGAATTTTATTACACAATTACCTTTGATGGTCGTAAATTCGGCCTGAAAAGTTTTTTGGCCCACCTGAGCCGGGAAATCGGAGTTGGGAGTCCAAACCTACTTAACTTTTTTTCCCTGTGTGAGAACTACCTTCGTGCCAAATTTCATCAAGATCGCTCAACCGGTTTAGATTACCTTTTATGGTTGTACATAGGCATTTTTGGCCTGGAAAAGTTTTTAGCTCTCTTGAGCCGGGGATGGGATCGGATGAATGGTGTAGCAATGCATAAAGGACTTACTTACTTGCATACTTATACAAATATTATTTGATTTATATATATATATATATATATATATATATATATATATATATATATATATATATATATATATATATATATATAGTTCTCATACAGAAAAAGAAAGTTGTAAAAAAATTGAAATCGGGCACAAAATGAGCGTAGCGGGAGAGCAAGCGAAAATCTATATGTCTATATATATATATATATATATATATATATATATATATATATATATATATATATTATATATATATATATATATATATATATATATATATATATATATATATATATATATATATATATATATATATATATATATATATATATATATATATATATAGACATATAGATTTTCGCTTGCTCTCCCGCTCCGCTCATTTTGTGCCCGATTTCAATTTTTTTACAACTTTCTTTTTCTGTATGAGAACTACTTCTTTGCCAAATTTCATCAAGATATATTTAAAATAAACATTTAGACCTCCACGAGCAGGTCCAGCAAAAAAAGTTGAAAATGACACTTATCTTTTTCTAAATAGGACGTTTAGACTGCTCAACCGCAAGTTCCTACAACAGTAATCATTTCTAATACAATTGAAAACTGAAACAAAATTGAAAATAATCCCGGATTTTTTCATGCCGCGGATTTAACAATTACCCCAACTTTTGGCTGTTTTTTTTGGACGTGTGGGTCTAAGGTCTAACCGTAGATTATTCCTGATAACCAAGGTATTACAGCGCAACAGCTATAATGTGCAGGTTCAAAGGGTGTAGGTACCGCAATTATCTGATATTAACTGTTTTATTTACTAATCTTTTTCAACTATCACTTAAATTTTGCTGGCTCCAAAAGCTGTGATAATCTAACAATCGAAAGAATATGTTCAGATGCACAAAATAATTTTTTTATTGTATTTTTTCTCTCTAACGCATGTACAGAAAATTGAACAGCTCAATGACGCAGCCACGAGGCAGTTTTACAGGTTCCTAAAACTGCCTCGTACAAATGCTATTTCTCAGCAGGTTTTTGTATGATTTTACAAGAAACATTGAAAATGCTATAGCGCAGGTCATGGCTATACAGAAAATATTTGATGGCAGGCAATAAAAAACATTGCGATTGAAACATTTTAAGGAATAGTTTTTATTCATATTATAATTTCTATTGATAAGTGATAAGTGATGACTTTCTTCCGTCTGATTAAGACGATACTTGTATTTAATAAAGCAGCTAAACAGTTATTCTCAACAGTAGCAGATTCAGGATTTTGAACCGGGGGGGGGGGGGGGGGGGAAGATAAATCTATGAAAATTCAAGCCAAAGCTTCCAATATTTTATAACGTTACATTAAACATTAAAATCTATATGAAAACTGAAATTTTTGAAAGTGGGACTTTTGGAATAAACAATGATTTCAATAGAAGTAACTTAGTTAAGTAAAGTCCGCATTGACAAATGCACCCACCAATTTTCAACTTGATTGGATAACGGAAGGTTATTATTTTTAAGTAGTTTTAAGTTCCTCACGTATCGCTCAAGCAAGCCAGCTACGCAAGCAAACTAAAAAACACGGTGAAGGTAATGTTAAGAACTAGTGGGGATAGCCGCGTTGCAGGGGATTTTTAGCGGTTTTTCTATCGTTTTTTCTCTCACTCTTGTTACCTTCCCCGCTTGCTTCTCCGCTCCCGCTCGCTCTCTTGCTCATACTAGCTCTCTTGATTCCTCCCTTTTCCCGCTCGTTCTCGCTCGCTTTCCTGTTCTCTCTTTCCCTCCCGTTCCGGCTTGCTTACCAATTCCCTTTTCTGTTTGCTCTCGTGGTCCTTTTTACACACTTTTACTTAACTTGAATATTCTGTCTGTCTCTCTGTCTGTCTGTCTCTCTGTCTGTCTGTCTGTCTGTCTGTCTGTCTGTCTGTCTGTCTGTCTCCCTGTCTGTCGTCAAATTTTGGATTTAATTTTAAACTAACTTCCCGATGAGCTAGACACTTAAAAAATTAAACATACCTCCAAACTGATTAACAATGCATTCTATCAAGTTTTCGGATTGATTGGACAAAATTTAATTAAATAAGTATTTGTGAAATTTTCGTCGAACTATTTATTGTCTATGCTAATATGCTCGTTGTTTATGTAACAAAATGTGGCCTACACAATTGATTATATAAAAGTGTGTTTTTAAAAAACTTTGTTTTTTGATTCACTTGTTGTTATTCCGCTTCCTTTTTATTTCCGCTCACTCTCCCGTTTCCATTTGCTTTCCGTTCCCGTTCTTGCTCGCTTTCCCGTTCTCGCTTGCTCTCCCGTTCTTACTTGATTTTCTTTTTCTGCTCGCTCTTTCGTTCCAGCTCGCTTTTCCAATCCTGCTTGCTCTTCCGCTCCTTACCCCGCTTATTTTCCGTTTTCACTTTTTTTCTTTCTTCCATGCTTTCCAAACTCCATTAGATTTGCTAAAAGCTGCTTGAAGCCATCAAACTTTGTCCCATGACTTAAATTTGAATTTGGTTACGCAATAATGTTAGTACATAGGCATTTTTGGTCTGAAAGTTTTTTGATCATATTAAATTAAATAAAAAGAATTTAAAACTACCTTATGTCGCAACAGATAAGATTTAGTAACTGGGAAGGGTAGTATCAGCAAAACCATAATAAAGAGAATTACAATAATCAATTCTAGACACAATAAGAAAAAAACTAATTTTTATGATGATATAATTAATTAGATAACATGAAAAATTTCTTCTTTTTAGTGCATTTTCAAAAACGTTTTTTATTGATCTTATCTTTTTTCTCTTTTTTTAGTTTTTTTTCTATTTTTGTTCATTTCTTCAGCTTTAAACAAATTTTTATTATTTCTAAAAAAATTTCAAAAACAAATTGAAAAAAATACTAATACTTTTGGATAATTAAATTAAACTGTTTATTTATTTATTTATTTATATATTTTTTGTTAAACATTCTAGTTCCAGCATATAAATTTTTGTCTCAAACTTTCCTTAGGCTGCAAAGGCCGATCATGCTAGGCTTTATGTAGATTTTTCTTTGGTTACAAATTTTTTAAAGGAAAAACACACACTGTGTTTTATAAATTTGGTTATTTTGGCGGACAGCAGTCAGCAGTTGCTAAAATTAGGCGTGTAATAAAAGTTGTTACGCAATTGTACACTGTCTGTCCTAAAGATCAAAAGAGGTGGCGCTGCAATTGAAAAATAATATATAATGAGATTTAAAAAACCTCGTTATTTTTGACGAGCTATTTCTAGTTTTTCATTAATAGTTTATTGTAGTTTACCTTAAATAAATATTCTGCACAAATTAATTTTTAAATTTAAATAAACAATGACAAGCCCTGCATTCATCCATCCAATTCAAAATGGTTTAAAGCAAAAGATTGAATTAAATTAATTAATTATAAATTTTTATTAATAGGTTTATTTCATAAAAATTTAAATTATAAAATTAAATCTTTACTGCAGTTATCAACTACTAATTGGAACTATTGGTCATTTTCTAAGTACGTGATGCGCATGTGCTATCTCAACATTTGCCATTTTAAAATCAATAAAAGTTTGTCAATTTTTTAATCATTTAAAAAAAATACAGCTGGCAGTTCATTTGAGGGAACTTAAAAAAAGCCTTGAGTTATTGTGAACCGGTGCATTGACTCATCGTAGCACTTATCCTGACACCCTGTGAAACTTTTCTAAAACATTTTACCTTTATGAGAAAATACACCTCTCATAGTAAGGAAAATTAAATTTTTGTAAAATATAAAAATTACATCATTTTACTAAATAATTTAATTAACAATTAATTTAAAGTTTTAATATTGTAGTTTCAACAATAATATAACATTTAACAAGTGCATGAACATGATTTCTTTGAACCAGCACCAGAGTTTTTTGCCGTTGAAAAAAAGTTCATACTAAAGTTACAAGCCATAATAGTTTTGTAGTTTTGTTTTTCACTCAAATATACCATAAAATTATTTTTTAATTTTTTTTATTAGGTTTAAAAACCCAAAATCATGTATAAAATCGATATATTATTTTAATTTTTCCGACTCGAGTAAAAGAATTTATCAACTATTAAATACGTGTCTGTATTAAATTTTAAAAAGATAGCCGGTGGTAAAATGTATGAAATCTTAAAACAAGATTTAGCCTTAACAATTAAAACTTATACAAAGCGTGTAAAACCTTAATAGAGTATAAATTGCATTTTCACGAAATCATGTTTTATTGTGACTTTTCTATGAAACTTTATTGTCACTAATCAGTCAGGTGTGCTTACAATAGTACAACAACAACAACAACAACAACAACAACAACAACAATAATAATAATAATAATAATAATAATAATAATAATAATAATAATAATAATAATAATAATAATAATAATAATAATAATAATAATAATAATAATAATAATAATAATAATAATAATAATAATAATAATAATAATAATAATAATAATAATAATAATAATAATAATAATAATAATAATAATAATAATAATAATAATAATAATAATAATAATAATAATAATAATAATAATAATAATAATAGTAATAATAACTACATAAATATAACTAAAATAGTAAAAAAACTAAGAAAAAAACAAAAAAATCGAACTTTATAGCCTATAATTTTTATTTTTAATTGCCATTAGTTTTAAATCAATAAACAACTGAATGTAGTAATTCAGATTTTTTGTTTTTTTTTTAAATTACCAAACATATTTATGTCATAATTAAAAACGTAGGAGTTTTTTTAATTTCGACCTGTTCTCATTGCTCATTTAATTTTTTTTCACCACTTTTAAATCACTTATGGTAGTGGATAGAAAAATTTATGCTCAGAAAGTTTGTGGTAAGAAATCATGTGTTTTTGAACGCCTCATAAAAATCTTTTAAAAATTAACTTCCGTTATGTACGTTGTGACTCATGGAAAATCAATCCACCGGTTGCAACTGGGAATTTTAAATAAATTTTCATTGGTTAGCAAAAGCTTCAAAAACCGAACCACATTTTTAAATCAATATCAGTATAATCTATATATATAAAAATGAATGTTTGTATTTATGTTAATGTCCTTTATGCATTGCTACACCATTCATCCGATCGTAATGAAATTTTCACACAACCTTGAGAGTCAATGAAAATCAAAACTAAAAAAATTTTTTTTGAAATCCGTCACAAAATGAGCGGAGCGGAGCGGGTGAGCGAGCGGGAACTATATATATATATGTATGTGCGTATGTATGTGTGTATGTATGTATGTGTATGTGCATGTATGTGTGTCTGTGTGTGTGTTAATGTATGTACTAGCGGAGATACCCGGCGTTGCCCAGGTTTTTTGAGGTTTTTCTAATGTTTGTCTCTTTCTCTCCCGTTTCCTTTCCCACCTGCTTTCCCACTCCTGTTAGCTTTTCCGTTTTCGGTCGTTTTCCCACTGCCGGTCGCTTTCCCGCTCCCGGTCGCTTTCCCGCTCCCGGTCGCTTTCCCGCTCCCGGTCGCTTTCCCGCTCCCGGTCGTTTTCCCGTCCCGGTCGCTGCCCCGTTCCCGCTCACGTTTGCTCTCCCATTCCCGCTCACGCTTGCTTTTCTGTTCCCGCTCGCTGTCCGTTCCGGGTGCTTTCCCGTTTCTATAATAGACAAACTAACCCACAAACATTCATATATATATATATATAGTCTTAGCAAATCTATTTTGCGTTTTATAGGCTAACAGAAGTTATGAAAGAATGTAAAAGAGAAAATGAGCGGGAACGGAAACGGGAACGGGAGAGCTACCGTGACCGGGAATGGGAGAGCAAGCATGACCGGGAACGGGAGAGCAAGCGTGAGCGGGAACGGGAAAGCGACCGGAAACGGGAAAGCGACCGGGAACGGGAAAGCGACCGGGAACGGGAAAGCGACCGAGAACGGGAAAGCGACCGGGAACGGGAAAGCGACCGGGAACGGGAAAGCGACCGGGAACGCGGAAAGCGACCGGGAACGCGGAAAGCGACTGGAATCGGGAGAGCAAGCTTGGAAGGAAACGCGAGCAAGAGAGAAAATCGATAACAGAACTTCTGAGCGGGAAAGCGACCGGGAGCTGGAAAACGACCGAGAGCGGAAATGCGACCGGGAACGCTACGAAAACGGGAAAGTGGAGAAGGGAACGGGAGCGAGAGAGACAAACATTAGAAAAACCTCTAAAAACCCCGGGCAACGCCGGGTAACCCCGCTAGTTATAAATATAAAAAAAACTCAAACAGACAACGTGTAGATTTGCTCAACACAAGATACTTGAAGAACAAGATGCAGCTGTTTACTCTAGCTTTTAATGTCATCACTTGTTTTCTGATGATCGATGGTATGTTCAATTTGGTTTCAAACTTTGAATGTTTAGTTTTATTCGCATTGAGAATATTAGGATGCAGTCGACATTATTTACGTTTGCTATGATCGCGAACTCTTTGATGATTTATTACGTTGAATTAGGCGTGAAACTTAGAACGTTCGGTTTTATTTCGTTTCAGAAATCAGTTTATTACGAAAAACTGATCGTAACCAATTTTTTTCAAATATTTTGTAAAAGAATGCAAGAAAATTTCATGTTTAAGTTTAAGTTTGATTACTGTCGTTTAGTTAGATTCTATCGTTGTTACTGGCTAGCCTTTGACTATAGAAAAAAAAAATAAAGTTTAGTTTCAATAGATTAATAGCGTCAGTGGCGGATCCAGAAATTTATGGTGGAGATGGAGTTGCGCCAGTTGCAATTTTTTCCGAAGACTAAAATTATTTTCTCACAAAAAACGCGATGAGGGGGGTAATCATAGTTACTTTTTTAATTATGACTATCTCCCATCTCCTTTAGGCCCGTCCCTGTACAGCCGTCCAATGTTTTTTTAATGAGTTTTTCCTTTATTCCAGGATTGGCTTATAAGAGCACCACAGAGAACATCACACAAGGTAAATAATTTACTGTTTTTTTACAGATTTAGTTTCAAAGTTCATGTTCTAGTTTGAAACCGGCAATGTAAGTGGTTTGACACCAGCCGATTCTACGCATTTTTGCTAATGTTAGACAGCAGAAGGCAAAAAATAATTATTATCGTTTTTCTTTTGATTGGATAATAATTTCGAATGATTAAGTTACATACAATGTTTATGGTCGCATGCACATGAAGCTGGCGGACAGAATGTTTTTTTTAAATGAGTTTTTCCTTTATTCCAGGATTGGTTTATAAGAGGACTACAGAGAGCATTCCAAAGAGTAAATAATTGCTGTTTTTTATTACAAATTTAGTTTCAAAGTTCATGTTCTAGTTTGAAACCGGCAATGTAAGTGGTTTGACACCAGCCGATTCTACGCAGCCTGAACGCATTTTCGCCAATGTTCGACAGTATAGGGCAAAAAATAATTACTATCGTTTATCATCAGATTGGATAATAATTTCGAATGATTAAGTTACATAAAACGTTTATGGTCGCATGCACATGAAGCTGGCGGATAGAATATATTTGGTTGAAATTTTTTTTTGGATCTCTATAAAAATTAATATTTTTTCTAGAAACAATTATAAATAGTTTTGTGATTAATATTAAATTCTAATTAAAAATAATTAACATAATTAACATTATTTTAGGCTATAAGTTATATAAGGACGAATGTTATTTTTTCAAAATTTTATTGATTTCTTATAGTTCTCATTTTCAATCTGAAATCTAAGCACAAGATAGGCTTGCAGTTTCTGTTTTTTGTCAACATATGTATGTTTTATTTTTTGAAATATTATAACTTAATGCATAAACAAAAAATTTCATTATGACAAAATGTACCCAGGCAGAGCAGCTGCGCGTCTAAAAGTAAATTTAACTGTAAAATTAAATATTTAATTTTAATATTAAAGTAAATGATAGTATAGTGGAACAATAATGTTATTCAAAGTTAGATTAAACCAAATGTAGTTCAAAAATGTAACGTGACTGCCTTTAATAAAAGCTACTCACCTTAGTGCAGTGCAATTCTTTCTCTCTCCCTATCTCTCTTTCTCTTTCTTTCTCTTTTTCTCTCGTTTTTCCTGTGTTCCTAGTAAGACCCATTTCTCTTTTTTCTTCCTTCTTTTTTTATATTTTTCTCGCTTTAATTCTCTTTCTCTTT